>SNQJ01S0155932.1:23859-36194 GCA_010110895.2 Picea sitchensis | reverse complement strand
TTTGGGACGAATCTAAATCTCAGTGTAGCGTATCACCCAGAGTTGGATGGGAAAACAGAGAGGACTAATAGGATAATTGAGGACATGCTTAGAATGTATGTGATGGATCAACCATCAAAGTGGGAAGCTTATATCCATTGAGTATATTTTTCTTACAATAATGGATAGTGGGCCTCATTGAAAATGAGTTTGTTTGAAGCATTGTATGGCAGAAAATGTAACACTCTTGTGAGTTGGGATCACCTAACAGACAATGCAGTTGTTGGGCCATATTTGTTGAAGGAAATGGAAGAGAAAATGAAAAGGATTAAGCAGAATTTAAAGGATGCACAAGATAGGAAGAAAATTTATGTAGACAAGAATAGAGTTTTCATAGATTTCAAAGTGGGCGAACATGTGTTTTTAAAATTAAAGGCGAAGAGAAGTTTGCTAAGATTGCAAATTTTCCTAAAGTAGGCAACAAGATATTGTGGACCTTTTGAAATCTTAGAGGAAATAGGGCTAGTTGCATACATGTTAGCATTGCCTACATCCATGAGAGATCATACTGTATTTCATGTGTCATTTTAAAATAAATATGTTCTTGACCCTAATTACATAATTGATTGGAATGTGATCTAGGTGGAGCACGAAGGGGATTTTTGGGTGGAACCGGTACACATCCTGGACCGGAAAGTCAAAGTGCTCAGAAACAAAGCCATAGGGTTGGTAAAGGTTCAATGGACTTGCTACGACCATAAAAATACTACATGGGAGCATGAAGAAAATATGCAGGAAGAATACCCGCAAAACTTTGTCAATTTTGATGAAAACATAATGAAAGACTCCATTTTGGGAAGCTAGAGTTCTGTAGCTACATCTCAGAGTTCTAGCCAACTACACCGGGGTCCTTGATAAAATAATGGCACATTCCTTGTGTTAGCCTTGATAAATGAATGGTGCATACCTTGGGTCAATGGGTTGAGAGGAACATGAGATTATGGTTGGAACTACTGTTGGAGTTATAAAATTTCAAAATTTTATTTTTGCAAGCATTGTGAAGTAAATTTGTATATATATGTAAATCGACATAATGTGCACTGAGGATGTCGCATAATTGTAGGGGAGGGGGAATATAGCATCCCCACTATAATCCCCAGTTTAATTAATGCTTAATATAGATATAATGTGTGGCTACGACGAAAGTGATGTAATATGTGAAATGTATTTCTAAGTTTTAATGAATAAAATGTGATGCCAACTACTAAGGGGACATGGACAGAGATGGGGGATGAATTAATCCACAAGAGAGGGGAGGGTTTAGGAGAATGTATAAGGGATGGGTCAAAGGGATAATTACCCATGTATATTGATTCAACCCATTTCCTAAAACTTATTATGGGTATATGAACCTTCTATTTTGTTTTGAGTGCTCCCAAAGCCTATCATTGAATGAATGTAATAGGGTGGATGTGAGAAGTCACATCCTATAGTTACTGGAACCATTGGGGTTGAGTAGAATAATCTTGGGGAAGTGTGTGAGTCAAACAAGTAATCTAAGGAGAGGAAATTTGTATGGGAAGCTACAATAGTTTTACATATTCAGTTTTGGGAATGAACAACAAGTAGAGAGGAAGACAAAAAGATGGGAGCTGGAACATCCATGGATGGAGAATTATAGAGCATGTTGGAGTGTATCTAGAGTGTTTTGGGGTTGAAGATCAAAGAGTCGGGTTGTCAGGACTGGAGAGTGAACTCATGTGTGAATTGCACTATAACAACAAATGTTTGTTGTTGTTGCTGGTAGTTTTCCTGATAGTCAGTTCCCATGAGTTTACCAGTTGAGATATTCCTAGTTACCTGTATCAGAGAGACCCTGATAAACGAATGTGATGCCTGAGGGACTGAGTTCGGTGAAGGGGTACATTCCTTGGGTTGGGCAGGTTGAGAGGAAGAGAGTTGGTGGAAAATCAAGATAGTTGTAGGAGAATATCAGTGAGTTGTGCATTTTCTGCGATCTGAGTGGACAGTGAGAGACCACCCTCTTTTGTAGATTGCTAGCCTCAGCTCGAGGGTGACTTGGTGTTGAGATCTGAAACATCAAGTCTATGGTTGGGTGGAACGTCCGTCCCAAGTAGCTGGTTGCACAACTGAATTAAAGATAAGTGTTTTGTCTTCTTGTTGTGTTATATTGTGTTTAATTGTTGTCTTTTACTTTGAGTATGAGAACATATTTATATGTTGTTGTAATGGAGTTTATTAGCTACTTTTCATGTATGTTTTAGTATGTTGTAGATGCATTTAAATACTAGCAACAATCAATAGATGAATCTGGTTGTAATTTGTAGTTGTAATCTACAGGAAATTAATTAGATAGCATAAATTTTAATTCATGATTGTTCTGCACTGTAATGTTCCTCAACTGGGTTGGGGGACGTTACATGATGATTTATTTCCTAACACATAGAAGATGAAAAACTAATTCATATTAGTAGGTTATCTAAGACAATTAAATTAATTGAATGATGCTAATTTTTTAACGCCTTAACAATTTCTTAACTTAATATGATATACTATGATATTTAGTTTTAGTTCATATTAGGTGGTTGTAACAACAAATGAAAAGATCCCCTAAATGAATTAAGTGTAAAATCAAAACAAGTGTTGCATGGAAGCGTAGTCTCTGCTAGGTTGGAATGGGAATAAATGCACTGCTATGGTGGGACCGAGTACAGACAAGTGGGAAGCAGGTTGAAGTACATGTGGTATCTATGCAGAGGATGACTTTGTGGCAGCGTGTCACTGGCCAACCACAAGACATTTGGCTTGTAGATGACCCCCCAGGTTAATATGCAAACGAGACAGTTTTTTCCTGGGGTGTTTCATGGGGTGTGTATAGTTCAAACATGGTACTTAGAAAACTTCTGTGACCAAGAAGCATAGACATTAAAATTCAAATACAATAGAATATTAAACAAAGGTTCCTGAACGACGTAGTTTTTTCCTGGGGTGTGTATAGTTCAAACATGGTACTTGTAAAACTTCCGTGACCATGAAGCATAGACATTAAAGATTCAAATACAATAGAATATTAAACAAAGGTTCATGGACACAAAAAAAATAGCATTTGGAATCTGTTCCATATTTCTGAAGCATACACATTAAACATTCAAATGCAAAAAAATATTAATAATGCCTTGCAACAAAGGTTCCTGTTTTCTTTGAAATTTATCAAAAAATAATAATGTTTGTTACATATTTCCATATTTCTGAAGCATACACATTAAACATTCAAATACAATAGAATACTAATAATGTCTTGCAAAAAAGGTTCTCGGACACAAAAAAATTTAGCATTCCTGAATTAGTTTTCTTTGAAATTTATCAAAAATTAATAATATCTGTTACATATTTCTGGAATCTATTCCATATTTATACACATTAAACATTTAAATACAATAGAATACTAATAACGTCTTGCAACAAAGGTTCCTGGACACAAAAAAATTAGCATTCCCGAATTAATAATGTCTGTTACATATTTCTGGAATTTATTTTTGGAAATTTAAATGTGTTTGTCATATAGACTGGGATTGGGGCTTCCACAGACCATAAAAAAGAAATAAGTACAAGACTTAGGACTATAGAAAGAAGAAGCGTTCGATCGTAGAGAGGAAGACCTAAAAATAAGAAATTGGAAGTTATGAGTGTTTGGTTAGAGATTTCTATTTAAAGAGGCAGAATAACTGGATTGATAAAGAAAACAAGATGGCATTAGTATAGACTTACTATGAAGCTGATGCATTTTTGTTGCTGTCATCGACGGTCGCTCGAATCGTTCCAATTGGTTGTTTCCCTTCCTCGATGAGGTTGTCGATTCTACATTGGAACCATTCTTCAATGTAGCTTCTCATGGGGTCCACATTGATTTCATCCTGGATTTCTATGTCAAAAAGCTCATTTTCTAATTTACTTAGATCTATATAAATACTATGCATACTCTGTTCAATTTCTTCATTGTGTGCTGAATAGTCCAGTACCCAGTTCTCGAGCTCATCTACACGATATTCAAGGATGTCGTAAAACTTTTTGAAAGATAACCCCTTTAAAATATCAATTTGTTCATCGAAGGTTTCTTGGTCATTGACAAGGATTTGAGAATTAAGTTTGGGTCTTGAACCTCATTGGTACTTCCTGCTAAGTCTATTTGGATCAGGTTTTTGAGTAATTCTTCTTTTTCTGATATGGCTTGTTTACATGATTCGACAATGAGCTCCAGGTTCTTAAATTTCTTTTGCCAGCATGCTTTTAATTGTTTGGTCTACTTTGGGGAGGGGAGATTCTCTTGTCTTATTTTCAGATCCGAGCTGTTGATGTCATGGTTGGAAAAAGGGGTCAGCACCTGTTCATAGAAACGTTAATCATTTTTAAAATTTGTCTGCAAATGTTCATGCAAATCATTTTCCCTCTTTCGAAAGGAAGCTATATTTTGTGATGTTTCCCAAGCTTCAGTAAATAGCTGCATTCTTTTCTTGATGTCATTCTCTACAAGGGATCTACACGATGCGAGGAGGGTGGAGGATACTTTTAACTTGGCTGCAAGGGTATTAGGCACATTTTTTGCTAAATGACTGGCAAAATCTAGGGTATCAATGAAAGCCTCCTCAAATTCCTTGATGAGGTCTTTTAGTCTGGCATTCTCCGCTTCAATTCCTCCAATGGAATAATCAAGAGCATCATCGATTATGCGGTGAAATAGGGAGATTTGGGATGGTCGCATTTTCCTAAAGTTAATCTCTGTACGATATTTTCCTTCCCTATTTGTTACATCTCTCTTTTCAATGACCATATTTTTAGATTGGCTGTAAAAAACAGTGCTCTGGAATACGAAGGATTCATCTTCGTAAAAAATGTCGGTCTCAGCTATTTCCATTGCGTATGGACCAACTTTGTGCATGTGATCAGTTTCAAGTTCAAGTTGCATTTGTTCACTTTCAATTTCAGGTTCGTCTGCCTGCCCTGCAATGCTTTTTCTCTTCTTCGTCAGGGAAATTTTGTGAGAACTATCAATTTTTGTGTGAGGAGGGTTCTTATATCCTCCTCCATTTGAATATTTATGGGTTGCTTTCTTACTGGGGTGGGTCGTTGAAGCGATGCTCCGTGATGTCATTCTCTTGGGAGTGTTGGTGGGGAACTGGACACTTTTCTCACCATATACTTTTCCCCGTTGTCTATACAATTCAGTCACGCTTTGCAATGGCTCTACGTTGCAATTGCCAGAAGCAAGATTGTTGTCGTCACTGTCGCTGTCTTTGGTCAGGTGTCTATGGATAAAAGAGATGCTAAACCCAACTGCTAGTAAATGTTCTTGAAAAATCCCATTAGAGTCGAACCCTTTTATCCTTTCAACATATGTGAGCTTCAATTTCTTGAAATGGCATGGGAATTCGTCAATCTTGTTGATATTTTTTCACACGAAGTCCTCGACTTTCCAGGGCAGAGGAATGAACTATTTTTTTTCTTGTCATGGAAAAACATGAAACTAGTGGTTGTATTTCCTTGCTATTTCTGTAACAAACATCTTGTCTGTGATGTGGCATGGAAGGAAAGCATGATTTTCCTTGGAGCCAAAGACCATTAGTACACTGTGATTTTCCTTTTGTTCAAGTGTCCCCTTCCTTTTCAAAAACTTGGTTGCCTGGCTAGACATCCGGGGAGCATCCTTCCCTAACAATAAATCTTTGAAAATTGAGACAAAGTCATTAAAAACTTCATAAAAACAATGGGAGGCCTTGTGCCTCCACATGGCCTGGTACCAGAATGTTACTGGGTTGAATCCACAGTTTATTTTCTTGGAAAGAGACAGTTTTGGAAATAGACAACAATGCACTATTGCGAAAATCAAGTAGGATGACATATAAAATGTATTCGATTCTTTGAATCGTGACAACTGTCAATAGATTTCAATGGAAATTAGCTTCCTCCAATCGAAAATGATTTGTTCCTTGACTGTGAAACACAAAATATAAATAACTATACGGGAAATGCTTGACGTGGATGCATGTCCCATTCTTCTTGTAAATAGCCAAGCAATTTCCCAAAATGGATTTCTAAAGGAACTTACCTGCAACTTTGTCATATCTTAAGGAATTGTTGTCGGGTCTTCGAGGAACTCGACTAAGAGTCCAACCCATTATCATGTTTTTCTAGGAATTGCTTGCAGTCTTTTCCTCTGAAGGTCAATGTTGGCTCTGACAATTTTAACATCTTGTGGAAGGCCTGAGGCGACAAAGAAAAAGGAGAATGGTTGTGCAGTGGAATAATTCTTTGGCTTGAAATATATTTTTCAGCACACCAAGAGACCACCTCCTTACAGTCAAAAACCTCGGGGACACAACCTTCACGAGCGATTCCAGAGGTCCAAATCACTTTGTTCTAGGCGGAACGGGATGAATAGTAAAAGTATGCCCTGGACCACTGGAATTTCTGGTCCAGACATCCGAAGATATTCACTATATCTCAACAAAACTGCTGTCGACCTGATGCCATATGTTTACAAGAACATTTGTTTGCTCCAGACGATGATTGAAATGAAGAGTTGGAAGGGATAATATAACACTGTGCAAATCTTGGTCTAATGCATGTGAATGGGAGATCTCCTTGAGACTTTCGCTCATTAATGACAATTTTGACGACTATTGCATGATGCGTTGTTAACATTAAAGACTAGTAATTGCACACATAGAAGTGCGAACATGGCGGATATGACAATGAGCGATTAAGCATTAGATATTTCTTGAACAGGCCAACACGACGAACCGTGTTTGAGATGAACAATGGAAGGGACAATATAACTCTCCACAGATATTTGTTTAATGCGTATTAATGGGAGATCTCCTTGAGCGTTTCGCTCATTAATGACGATGTTGACGGTTCCTACATGGTGAGATGTTAGCATGAAAGGTTTCTAATTGCATATCAAGAAAGAAGTACAGAGGTCGCGGGGACGAGAAAGAGAAGTTAAGGAGTGTCTAATTATCGAAAGCGGTCGGGTGGGATTCAAAATAGGGTTACAAGGTACAACTGTTGGAGGTGAGGGCGCGAGGGTCAAATTGTATGTCTCAGAACTTTTTGAGTGCAATACGCATAACAAAGAAGAGGGTATGATAGGATAGTACAAAGGGAAATTTGTATATCGTGGAAGTCCGGGTAATGCTTGTAGGACACAGAACAATGGAGGTGAAAACGTGAGCCTACCTATCCGGGAACTTACAATCGAAAAAGTGTCTTAAGTATGGAATAGAGAAATAGAGGGGTGGATTCGTTTTCGCTAATATATTGAAACTTGTAATATATATCCCATTTTGTGGCAAGATCTTTTCTGCATGTCTGTGGGAAAAAAGAGAAAATAAGAGAAGATAAATTTATTTAAATTCGACGAGTCGAGCTTTAATTAAATTTCACTGTCTCGTCTACGCTTTTGGTTTTTAATGGTGGTCAATACGATTGTTGCATGATGAACTATTAGCAGTAAACGTTGGTCGGGCATAGTAAACAATGCCTAAGAATTAAAGATTTTGTGAACCCGCCAACTCGAGGAACTGTGAAAGAGATTCCATGAAATGGGCAAGTATTGAAAGTCAGCTTCAGAATTAGGGTGACAATGGTTCCCTAGGAGACGTGACTTCCCGAAGGTCAAATTGTATGTCTTGGGACTTGAATGCAAAATGTGTACCATGGAAGAGAGGATGGTCATTAATGACATGTTTAAGGTTCATGCACAACGAAGTGCTAGCATTAAAGATTACCAATTGCATTTCCAAAGAGAAGTAGGAAGGTGGCAGGGACACGAAACAACAAGTAAGGAATGGATAATTATCGAAAGCGGTTGGTGACGCTTCGAAATAGGGCTACAAGATACATCCAACAGAGGTGATGGCCCGAGGGTAAAATTGTATCTCTCGGGCATGATGATGCATTCTTGCATACAAACTGTATATCGCGGAACTCCAGGTACTACTTGCTAGTCATGGAACATTGGAAACACAATCCTGAGCCCGCCAGTCTGGGAAACCACAATCGAAAAAATGTCTAAGTATGAAATAGGGAAACAGAAGGGAGGACGCGATACATAGTAAATGTACAATGTCATGGAAAAACAACCAACTTGGGGCTAAGTATTGAAAGGAACGATGGACGGCTAGGCTCATGACGGGGAATTCCAGCAGACAAATTGTATATCGCGGCACTCTGGGAACTATTTGCAAGTTGCAGAAGATTCCAAAAACAATTTTGAGGCCGTCAATCCGGGAACCCGCAATCGAAAAAGTGTCCAAGTATGGAATAGGGAAACACTGGCCCGGACTTGTTTTCGCTATATATTGAAATTTGTAATAGCTTTTCCATTACCTGGCAAGATCTTCTTTGCATGCTTCTTGACACGTTCTATAGGGATGGTTAGTCCTCGAGACTTTAGCTTATTAATGACGATCCTCACAGATGTTGCATGATGGCATTTTAGTATTAAACATTTGGTGTTGCATATTTGGAAAGAAGTACGAGGATGGCCAGAACAGGAAACAATGACTAAGAATTGGATATTTCGTGAACCCGTCAACACGAGGATCCAAAATAGGGTGACAAGGTCTCCCCAGAAGATGCGAGGCCCCGATGGTCAAATTTTATCGCTCATAACATTTGAATACATAATATGTAAAACGAAAGAGGGGACGATGTCAGAATCCTGTAGTCAATTTGTATATGGCGGAGGATTGGATGCCAATTGTTTCGTACCAGTGTATTCAGTTGTCACTAGTAAGAGCATAACTAATGTATATTAGGAAGGATAGGAAGTTAGTGGGGATGGAAGGAAACGATAGATACTTTGAAACATTTGTGAACCGTGGTAGAGTGAAGCTTGCAAGTTCGAGGAGTCCGTGGTGGAATTGTAGATCACAAAAGTTTTGAGTGCAAGATGTATATAATGAAACAAGAACCAACAGAGTTCGAAAGTGTCAACCTGACAATCGCGGCCATAAAATTGGCTAAGTATGGAAAGGAACAACAGTCGGTCAGATTCGTCATGTGAGGATATAGATGGAGATGAAGATATGTCATCTCGCCAACATTGGAACCCGCGATCATAGAAATGTGACTACGTATATAACCAGAAAGCGATAATACACAGGAAGAAGAAAAGGGAAAAAGGGCTAAGGAGTCCGCGGTAGAATTGTAGATCACAAAAGTTTTGAGGGCAAGATGTATATCACGGAATAAGAAGCAATAGAGTTCTAAAGCGCCAACCTGGCAACCGCGAACATAAAATTGGATAAGTATGGAAAGGACCAACGATTGGTCAGATTCGTCATGTGAGGATATAGATGGAGATGAAGATATGTCAACTTGCCAATGCTGGAACCCGCGATCATAGAAAGGAGACTAAGTATATAACCAAAAAGCGATAATACATGGGAAGAAGAAAAGGGAAAAAGGGCTAAGTATCTCACAGAAGAATATCTACTGTTCGTTTATTAATGGCAATATTTTCGAACCCCTAGTGAGTTCACACTAGTAAAAGCATAAATTTCAAATCAAGGAAGTTATTTGGGTGCAAGATGTATATGATGGAACATGGGACATAAGTGTTGGATATCGCAAAATCGGGACCCAGTGATCAGATAATTAGCTAAATATTGAAATGGACCGCGGTCGGTTGGGCTCATGGTGTGAATATATAGATAAAGAGTTGCAAATTTGTGAATCAAGGAGGCCATGATCATATAGATGAGACTAAATATGGAACCACAAAGGGATAATAGAGGGGGAGAAAAGAGGAAAAATTAAGAGAAAGTGTTTATATTTATTCCAATAGTATTCATATTAATATATATTAATAGATTATTTTTGGTCCAAATGCAGATAATCTCCCAATTTGCAGGATTTTGTTTGGTTCACAAATTTCGTTGAAATCCATAAGCAATAGGAAGGAAAAGAATAGCAGACCACTGGGCTCGTGACAAGGCATTCTAGCGAACAAATTGTATATTGCAGAACTCTGGGCACTGTTTGCAACTCGCGAAAGATTCAACAGACAATTTTGAGGTCGTCAATCTGGGAACCCCCAATCGAAAAAGTGTCCAAGTATGGAATAGGGAAATGCTAGCCCAGACTTGTTTTCGCTAATATATTGAAATTTGTAATAGATTTTCCATTACCTGACAAGATCTTCTTTGCATGTTTCTGGACAATTTTTGTAGGGATGGTTGGTTCTCGAGACTTTTTCTTATTAATGACGATCTTTATGGTTGTTGCATGATGACGTTTTAGTATTAAACCTTTGGTGTTGCATATCTAGAAAGAAGTACGAGGATGGGCAGAACATGAAACAATGACTAGGAGTTGGAGATTTCGTGAACCTGGCAACGTGAGGATCCAAAATAGGGTGACAAGGTCTCCCTAGAAGACGTGAGGCCTCGACGACCAAATTGTATAGCTCGAAACATTTTAATGCATAATGTGTAACACGGAAGAGGGGAGGATGTCGGAGTCCGGTAGTCAATTTGTATATGGCCGAGGACCAGGTGCCAATTCTTTCATACTAGTGTGTTCAGTTGTCACTAGTAAGAGCATAGTTAATGTATATTAGGAAGGAGATGAAGTTAGTGGGGATGGAAGGCAGGGACAAATACTTTGTGTGAATTTAATGTATTCGAGGAGTCCGCGGTGGAATTGTAGATCACAAAAGTTTTGAGTGCAAGATGTATATCACGAAACAATAAGCAACCAAGTTCGTAAGCGCCAACTCGACAACCGCGGCCATAAAATTGGCTAAGTATGGAAAGGAACAATGGTCGGTCGGATTTGTCATGTGAGGATATAGATGGAGATGAAGTTATGTCATCTTGCCAACCCTGGAACTGACGATCATAGAAAGGTGACTAAGTATATAACAAGAAAGCGATAATGAATGGGAAGAAGAAAAGGCGAGTTCGTATGTGCCAACCCGACAACCGCGACCATAAAATTGGCTAAGTATGGAAAGGAACATCGGTCGATCGGATTCGTCAAGTGAGTATATAGATGGATATGAGGATATGTCAGCCCACCAACCCTATAACCGACGATCATAGAAAGATGATTAAGTATATAACCAGAAAGTGATCATGGACGGAAAGAAGAAAAGGCGAGTTCGTATGCGCCAACCAGGAAACCGCGACCATAAAATTGGCTAAGTATGGAAATGAACAACGGTTAGTCAAATTCGTCATGTGAGGATTTAGATGGAGATGAAGATATGTCAGCCCGCCAACCTTGGAACCCACGATCATAGAAGGGCAACTAAGTATATGTAGAAATTTTAATACAAATAATGTATTGCCTAGATTCTCCCGATATAAAAATTATATGCCACTGTTAAATACATAATCTCCTCTACTAAAATTCTTGCAGAATTTAAAACACGATCGCCAATTGAAACATCAAGAAGGAAGATCAATCACACATAACACAGATGTTTTACCGGGAAATCATAAAGCTAAAAAACCCCACTATCATATATTATGTATATATCATGGATCATGAAAAAATCTCATACAAAACTCTAATCCAAGAGTTCTCAGTACAATATATAATCATCTCACACTGTCATACAAAAATTGACAAATTCATGTGCCAATTTACTGCTTCCAGACATCCTGCTTCCTCTGTGCAATCCCTACTAATGGAAATCCCTGCAATGAATGAATCCCTATTGCCTAGGTTGTGCAATCCTCATGGGCACATCCACTATGTTTTTGATTGCATGAGTGAACTCACTTATGTCACAACTGATAGTCAAACTGTCCCTTTCACCTGTAATCTCAACTGGGTCTCCATTGGATCTGACATGCATGTAGTTAACAGTGGTAAATCTTCAGTTGCATGTGAGATCACTAATTGTGAATTAATTAATAATTAATTCACTGATCTCTCACTCGTATCAGTTCAGTTACAACTAGTACAACTGAGCTTAACTCACATAACTACACATCCAACTCTGTTACAACTTTGAATCACTCAGTTACAACTCATTCAACTTGCATGTCCCACCAGTCAACCTTTGAACTCGAATTTCCTATAGCTAACTGATTTTCCACTTCAGTTAACTATTTCCAATTGCTCATTGAGAATAGACTAATATTTATTGTCCAACTATTATTAAGGGATAATAATAGTCGACATACATCTATAAATAGAATTTGCTCACAATCTATAAATAGACATCATCTATAAATAGAATTTTCTCATCATCTAAAAATAGACTTCCACCTAAAAATAGCCCAAGGCTCCATCCTAGTGTAGGTGCATAATTTTCACTA
>SNQJ01S0155932.1:0-18976 GCA_010110895.2 Picea sitchensis | reverse complement strand
AACAGTATATAACCAAAAAGCGATAATGGATGAGAAGAAGAAAAGGGGAAAAGGGCTAAGTATCTCACAGTAGAAAATCCATTTTTCGTTTATTAATGCCAATATTTTCGAACCCCTGTTGAGTTCTCACTAGTAAAAGCATAAATTGCAGATCACGGAAGTTCTTTGGCTGCAATATGTATATGACAGAATAGGGGACATAGGTGTTGGATACCGCGAACCCAGGACCCAGTGATCATATAATTGGCTAAGTATTGGCCAATAGAAAGTTTTGATATTTATTTCAATAATATTCATATTAATATATATTAATAGATTATTTCTGATTCAATTGTAAATCATCTCCCAATTTGCAGGATGTTGTTCAGATCGCAAATTTCGTTGAAACCACCAAATTTTTGAGTGCAAGATGTATATAATGCAACAAGAAGCAGTAGAGTTCGAAATCCCTAACCCGACAACCACGTCCATAAAACTGGCTAAGTATGGAAAGGAACAACGGTCAGTCAGATTCGTCATGTGAGGATATAGATGGAGATGAAGATATGTCAGCTCGCCAACCCTGGAACCCGCGATCATAGAAAGGCGACTAAGTATATAACCAGAAAGCGATAATAGACGGGAAGAAGAAAAGGGGAAAAGGGATAAGTATCTCACCGAAGAAAATCTACTGTTCCTTTATTAATGCCAATCTTTTCGAACCCCTGGTGAGTTCTCACTAGTAAATTCATAAATTGCAGGTCACAGAAGTTCTTTGGTTGGAAGATGTATATGACAGAACATGGTACCGCAAAAATGGGACCCGGTGGCCAGACAATTGGCTAAGTTTTGGCCAAGAAAAAGTTTTTATATTTATTCCAATAGTACTCATATTAGTATATATGCACATATATTATCAAATAGAAGAAGATGCAATATATGCAAGATATTGAATAGGAACATGACGTCAACACTTGAGTTTCCTTGTTGTAATAGTCATTAATTCATTCTATTTACAGGACCCGAAGAATGAAAGCAGGACATGTCCTCCAATTTCTTTCTTTAAGTATAGGGAGGGCACCACATAAGTATGTCATATGACAAATTATTCTTCCAAGTAAAAAGTAAGGAACGAACATAGTAGCCTTTATTTAAATTGAAGTAGTGGGCAGCAGAAAGAAAACTTGTCGTCCATGTTTAACGACACACAGAAAAAGGTACAAAATAAAATGAAAAGAAATACCAGAGATTGGAAAACACCATAAAAAAAAACCCGCAAATATTCTATATTCAAATAATATGGGTTACAAAATACAGTTGAGATTATTTTCCACAATGACTGTGATTTGTCCTGCCTCCGACCAAAAAACAACATGTACAATAATGAAGCTTGTTGACAGTCTTCTTGACGATCAAATGCATGATTCGTAAAAAACAACGAGTTGAATATGATTTTTGGGTCTTGGACTTCATTGGTGCTGCCAACTATATCTATCCCAATTTTTTGAATAACTTGTCTCTTCTAGATATGGCTTGTCTGCATTGGCTGGTTATTCAACATTCCATTCTTTGTTAAGTGTTAATTTCCCTCTACTGTCGAAAACTTGGGGTTTAAGGTGTCTTCCTTGTAATGTTCCCGACCATTGACATCTGAGACAACTTAGAAATGTGATTCAGGCCCAATTCAAAGTCGAGGGAGTCGTTTTATGTGACGTCAGTTCTAGGGGAAACAAATCCTGTTAGGCAACAAAAGCTGAGACAAAAACAAAATTCAAGTATGTTGTGACTGTTATTCTCCCTATATTCGATCATTTGTTTGGTTGAAACGCTTGCATGAATATTTGTATGTTGAACTTCTTTGTTTTATTACAATAATTTGGAAGGAATGTCCAAGCCAACTGCAAAATGTTCCTCTGTTGAAGTACATGACTTCTTCTAGTAACACAGGTCTGGAAAGTGTATCAAATTCTACAGATCGCATCATAATATATCTTTCATCATAGGGGTGGAAGACATGGCAGCCCACAAAAAGGTCTGGAATGTTCGGAAGTGACGCCAAATATTACTCCATGCCTGAATACACTCAGTAGGAAATTATAAAATTTGATACCAATGAACGTGAGAAATTGTATGCGCGTTTGAATCAACATTCTAAAATTACAGAACGTTTTATGCCAAAGTTGTAACAGAATTGACAGACAGCCAGATTCTATGTCAAATAGTGTTGAGTGACCTCTGGATGCAGTAATAGACTCGACATACAATCAACTTTCAATCACTACTAATACTAATGTCAAGTGTAAGAAGTTGTGATCCCAGGTTCCAAGTAGTTTCACCTTCAGGCATCCACATAGGCGGTGACCCCAAGTTCCAGATAGCTTCGGCCTCAGACATTGACATTGGCGGTGGAAATGGGAACAATGCTACTGACTGCAGTGCGACAATGGGGTGAGCAAGCAAGGATGTCATTGTCAAAGCACTTAAACTGTAGGATTGTCAGACCTGCAAAGAACATCGACTTTAGTGTTGCTTTCTCATGAAATCTACAATGTTTCTTTGAGTCCATAAATCTTTGGACGTTGGGTGTCCTGTGCGATAATGAAATTGACATTAGGCACATGCCAGGCATCTATTATCTGACATTGCAATGTTAATGCAATTTCCACAGTGGACGACGACTCAATTGCATTGGCACAAACAATATTAATTTTGTGATTACTTAACATCCTTGAAGGACGTGAACCCCCCAAAATGCCTAAAACTTTTCGAACAACCGTCTGTTCAAAAAATACATTGTTCTATATTTAAAAAAAAAAGAAATTGTATGATTTGAACCTTTTTTTTTTCAAATATCACATCAACTGCAACATAAAAAATGCATTTTCCCTATCCAAAGCAAGGGAAACAACATGAAGATTGACATTAGGTGGAAATATATCTGGAAACACACCACTACATTAAGATCTCTTCTAAAGAATGAAATAAGATGATTGCATGAAGGTGGTAGTAAAAGGTGATTTTCAGAAACCAAATAATTACCTGAACACGCGAAACTTCTTGCAGAAGGTGGTAGTATAAAGTAATCCTCAGAAAGTGTTGTAAAGTCCATAATCCAGTTATATGCGTAGGAGTAGTAAAATAAAAAATGTGCAGTAGCGATAGACAATTGATTGTATCTGGAGTCTGTAACTACATCTAGAGGACAATGAACAAACTTTGACAAAGAATATGGCTTTCTGTGAAGTCTGTTACCGCACCCAAAAGTAGCTCAACAAACTTTGAAATAGAAACTTCTGGAATTTTAGTATGTCGTTTTATCAACCCATAGAGTTTCTCTTACCCATGACGACCCAAATTTATAATTTCATTCTGAGTACATTTGCAAATGGAGTAATATTTCACGTCATTTCTGAATATTACAGACCATTTTTCAAGCCATGGTAAGTGCGACTCCTCTGACGAAGAGAAATTCTTGTGTGCTCTGTAGAATTTGATACACTTGCCAAATATGTGTTGTTGGAAGAAAATATATACTTCAACAAAGGAGCATTTTGTAGGTGACCTGAAAATCCCTTCCAATTCCCAACAAGAAAATAAAGAAGATCAACAAACAAATCTCCAGGTAGACCTTTCAACCAACCAAAGCATCGAATACATGGAGAACACCAATCAAAAGATACTTGTTTTTTTTTTTTTCCTTGTCTGAGTTTCTGTTGGATAACAGGGTTTTTGTTTGGCTCAAATCTCACATCACATAAAACCATTCTCTCTTCTTTCATTTGGGCCTCAATGGCATCTCTAATTTGTCTTACATGTCCATGATCAGTAACATTAGAACGAAGGCACCATAAATCCCAACTCTTTGATGATAGACAAAAATGGGAATAAGTATTTAAAAGCAACGATAGAGGATGACAATATAATATTCCGTAGATTTTGGTTTAATTCATCTTAATGGAAGATGCCCTAGATATTTTCTCTTATTAATGCCAATCTTTTCGAATATGTGCGCTGAATAGTGACTAATAACACGTAATAACATTCCCATATCCGAGCAGATTCTCAAATATGACAACATGTAACATATGCACAATATTAAAGAGGGACATGACGTCAAGACCTCTGTGGATGACACGTTTGTGGATGGTGGCGTGGTAGTATAGTATTGCACTGTTACTATGATGATGCCTTTAAAAAACTAAAATAGCCAATAGTTTTTTTTTGCAAATTCAAAATGCAGGCAATTTTTTTTATCAGATCCCATAATATTCGCTTGTTTATGCATTTTAATGGGATATGTCCTTGAGATTTCCTCTTATTAAAGCCAATATTTTTGAACCTGTCTGGTCGATTGTCACTTTTGAAAGCATAATTAATGTGCATTGGGAAGGGAAGAAGGTGGCGGGGATGGAGGGGAGCAACAAAATGCTTTTAAACTTTTATGAACGGGGGAATGCGTGAACCTGCGAAAATTTGAAGACTCGACTAACTATGGATAGGCAGGTCGGACAGATAGAATCATCATAAGTAGAGGTAGGGTTGCGAGTTCGAGGAGTGCGGGGTCAAATTGTAGAGCATGCAATTTCTGTGTGCAAGATGTATAACCCGAACACGAGTTACCATAGTTCGATAGCACCTATCCACGAACCTGCATTCATAAAATTGGCTAAGTATGCAATCGAACGACGGTCGAACGAAATCGTGATGTGAAGATATAGATGGAGATGAGGATTTGTCAGTTCACCACATCGGGAACCTGCGAGCACATAAACGTGACAAAGTATAGAACCATAAACGCATAATAGAGGGTAAGAACAAAAGGGGAAAATGAGCAAGTTTAGAAGAAATTGGATAAATATGCAAAGGAAGGGCAGCCGACCAGAATCGTGATGTGAATATATAGATGGAAATGACGGTTTGTCAATTGGCCACCCCGGGAACCCGTGACTACATAAACGTGGCAAAGTATAGAACCAAAAACACATAATAGAGCGGAATAACAAAAGGTAAAAACGAGAAAGTTTACAAGAGGAAAAAGAAAGGGAGAGAAGAACTTTATCGTTCAGAAAACAACACTTACTCTCATAACTATGAAACCATAGTAAAAAATTAACCATGGGAAAAACATCGTCAGCTATGAAATATATTTGGAGCCCGACAAACTCTGGTTGAAGCCGTAAGAGACACAATTTATATTGACTGCAAAATTTTGCATGTTATTTTATTTTAATAGTATTTTCGGGGGAGCCAACTGCAAAACAATGTAACAATAGATCCAACTGTAGATGTAGCACCCCAACATCACAAAGCTTAAGCAAACAAGAGCAAGCAAGAAATAACAACCCAGTTAAGAAGCACCAAAATGCCCAACTGCACTCGCAGGACCCAAACCCTACAAAGTTGAATCAAACAACAATAAGCAACATCCAACGAACAAAGAAACAAGCACCAACCAGTCGACCAGGAATGTCGGTGAAGAACAATATTGGCCAAATTCACTGCACATAAGATTGTATCAAAAAATTCGGAGGATAATGTATTGCAACACATCTGTTAACCAAATAGTTCAGGCTGTGAGACCCGTTAGGTAAAATTCAAAACTGGGAGGATCGTCCAAAGGCCAATGTTTGACATATAACCTACCTCCATCACAGAAACAGTGACGCATCACAAAAGGAAATTGTATTACAAAGGTGTTCTGCAAGAGGATTTCGACCCATGCATCCCCAATAGTCAAATTTCCCACATGCAAACTGCAAACATCAAGCGAAAATAAACACGACACCCAAACCCGACCGTCAATGGGGAACGACAGAAGGGAAGTTCCAATCGCAGTTGCAAAACCCCAAGCGTGCAAACTCCAACAAGACCAACATGCAAACAAGAAATCAGTGAACATACAAGAAGCAAGCATGAATCAGTGAACCAACAATGTCGATGAAGAACAATATTGCCCACATTGATTGCAGAGAACATTGCATATAAAAAAAACGGAAAAAAAAAATGTATTGTAACAAGCCTACTAAGTAAACATTTAAGGCCATGAATCCTGTTATGTAAACATTTAAGTCTGTCAGAACCACTCTGTAAACATTTAAGAAAGAATGCAGTGTGGTAGGTCTGTTACGTACAAAAGAAAACATTGATTATATTATTTTATAAAATAAAATAAAAAAATTAGTAACAATAGTTCGAACAATATAACCTATGTAAGTAAACAAAATTTATTCAAAAGACAAAACTTATAAAAAACTGATTATCTATTTTCAAAACTTTGGATATCCAAACATTTCAAGAAAAAAACAGGGAACTAATAACAACTTAGAAAGATCGTATATGATAAAAAACTTTGGATATGGTAACATATAAAATATTGGGAATAGTGAAGCCGACATTAAGACCTCCAATTTGTTATCCAATCAGATCATGACATATATGTTATTTTTTATTATATAAAAATCAAAGTTTTTAGTTCCCTAGCTCCAACAATAGATATTATGCAAATATTTGTGGTCAAAGGACAAATTAATATGAAGTCAACGAATTATCGATCGCTATAGTCCATCTATGCCTTCGACAGGGACTAATAAGTGAACTATTTGTAGAAGTAAAAGTATATCTATAAGCTACTTGCAAAAATTTACAAGTCATCTTCGAAAACATGGAAAAATAAGTTCTAAATGTGTCCATGAACTCTTAAATGAAATGTAATTGTTCCATGAGAAGGAAGGTGCTTTTTTGTTGTTGTTAGGAATGGAGAAGATCTCCATTATAAAGTGTGTGTGAGTAATGTTAAAATGACAAAAAAACAACATAGATTCATTTTAACATTTTATCTATTAAAAGTTGTCATAGTCTAACTGTTTTATGTTTTTTTCCCTTTTCCGGGGATATTTTTTGTTTAATTTTGTCCGAAATCCGGCGAGAAATTGTTGGATCTGCTGATTTGAGTGGTTAATTCTGTATAATCCAAGTGCTCCTAGGGTTTTTCAGCACGTTGAATCCATTCTACATTCAAAAATGCAATTTAAACAACCGAAAATTGTGATTTCGTGCAGATTCATGTCACCGGATTATAACAAAAAGAGCCAAAACTTAGAACGGTTAGACAACGCCTTAAAAGTCGAGATGGATAAAAAATCTAGAAGTACAAGCTTTGAAATGTTTTCTAGATAGTATTTAAAGATACCAAAACATTGATGTTTTCACCTACAATTTTTTTCTAATGAATTTAGGCTAATTTAGGCTAATTGTTCATGTTTGTGAAATGCAAATCAAAATTTAAATAATTTGAACTTGTTGAAACTGTGATAAATGTTGTGAATCACTTGACCTATATACTTTATGGAATCCATACATAGGTAGTGAGCAAGGCTTATAGATCCTACAAATTCAAAGTGCATACTAGAAAGTTTTGGTCTATCTAACTAATTAATTCTTATATTACTAATTCATAAAAAGATGAATGTTTATGAGCCTCTTTTAGGGGGCAACCTCAAAATGAGCCAAACTGCAATACAATGAAAATACATGACAAAACATAATATAACTTAATACCTCTATCAATAGTTTCTTACTAATGAACCTAATTTAATAAACATGACTATTTTCCATGTTTTCCATAAAGTACCCACACACCATCTAATAAACCTTATTCAAATAAGATAGCCTCATACAGTAATTAACTAAATTTTAAGTACCTCTAACTAGAGAGATTATGATAGCACCTTAACATTCTGAAATGTAATTTTCAACGGTGATTATGACTATGATGATTATGACTTTGATGAATGAAATCTAATATGAAAATGCCTCACATAACTAAAACACAAAGTTGTCATCTTCATATTTAGGATGTAGGATGGAAATAAAAAAATAAAAATAAAATAAAGAATTTACATGGCAAATTTTTTTCTGAAAGGTAATTCTCATTACTAAGTGATGCACATGCATGCAAGGATAGTAAAGTCACTATCACATATTAATAAAAAAAAATTCTCGACCATTAAAAGTTTAGCATAACCTTTTTTTTTTTATAAAATCAGAACTATTCACAATTCTTTTAGGACTAGTAAAATGGCTTTTGAGGTTCAGGCTTCAAAATTTGATAAAAAAAAAATAGGTTATCTTTTTCATTAAAGTTTAAAAAGTTGGCCGAAATGCAAATTTCACTATGGACATGGGCAAGTGCAAGTGGACAAACAGGGCCAAATCCAAATCTATATGAATCACACATATAAGTGTCCAATGACAAGATTGTTCAAAATGTTCACTGCATCTCATGGTATATAGTTAAATGGGAAAGTTATTCAAAACATTAGTTGTATAAACCAAGGTCCATTGAAACTAGTCTTGCTGGCATTTATAGGTGATCTCCTCGCATATCATGATGTAAATTATATTCAAGTAATAAAAATAAACTTCAAACTTCAATTACAGAGGAAAAGTTTCACAAGCATGTCTTAGTAATAATTTTATTTGGAAAACAAAGGAATTTCACTAATTAAAATCCCATATTTCATTCAATGGATATTTACTTTCATCCTCAACACAAAAACACAAAACGGTATGGAAAGTCAAAATGTTTAAATAATATTTTTTTTAACTACAGGCTGATCACTCTTTTCTGCTAGATGTGATCAATTCATATTAAAGTCCAACTAAATAACAACATAGTATACAAATAATTTCCCTCTTAGAAATTATTGAAAAACTTGTTTAATTAGTTGTGATCAATGTCATTGTTGTTTCAGTCAGTTCAGTAATTTTGAGCAAAGCTTACAGCTAAGACCCTGTTTATTAGATATTCCATTTTCCCTCTAAATAGAAAAGTCTGCACCATAAAACAATGGGTCTCTACTATATATGTGCATCGCAACAGACTGGTCAGTAATCTAGCAAGCATCTCTGCATAGTCATTAACAGCTTCTCCCAATCTTCCTCATATCCAATGGCTGGTCTAATTTGTTCAGTATTGATCTATTTAATAAAATGAAATTTTATTCTTTTTCTCTATGAGATAATGTCCCATGGGACCAATAAAAGATAAACAATGAATTGTATGCATTAATTACAATAATTTTATTTTCTTTATTGGATACGAAATTGGCATGGGAAACCCACCAATACTTCCCCACTTCAATGGATGGTAAGGATGGTAAACCGCTCGATCACCTAACAGAGGCCTAACCTCAAAGGACTCAAGTCTCAAACTCGTGACCTCTCCCATCTCTTGAAGAGTGTGCGCACATATTACCATTTTCTCGGAGAGTACCAGTCCAGTGACTTGAAGGAACCAAAGTCCAAAATCACTAACATACTAGGCATTTGCTAATGAAGAATTTTCACACAGGCTACCAAAAAGTCCCCCAACTACGTTTGATATGAATCCACTCCCATCAGCATCCACACTACAAGCTCTAAAGTGAACACTCCAAAAAACAATGAAGAGTAGTTACAAACTTGAAAAGACTATCAACCATAGAGCCTCTAGGCCATGAGGGAAAAATCTAGAGAATGAGCTTCCAAGCAGGACTAAAAAAGCTTTATATACAATGTTTGTTCCATCGATCCTTCCACCCACTTATTGTATGAAATTAATCCTTCTTGTTGTTGGAGATCCATTTTTGATAGGAGGTCTTCCTCTACATTTGAATCTCAGAAAATATGCATGAAACTGATTTCTTCGAAATTCTTAATGAGATTTCTAATTTTTTCCTTCCAGCAGTCTAAAGCTATGACTTGCAGTTTTCCTTTGTTGTTTAGCCAGTCAATAACAATTTGTGAATCACCCAAGATCTTAATATGTGTGAGGTCCAATCTAGTTGCCAAAATTAAGGTTGCCCAGACCCCCAACAGTTCGGCCCTAGTATTTGTTCCCTCACAACAATTGAATGTCCATTTGTATGAAATTTGTTCATTGCATCTAATCACCCCTCCAACACCGCTCAACTGTCCTTTCTTTTGTGCTGTGCCATCAAACCATCCTAAGGTAACCCCAGAATGGTGATGGGTACAAGTTGATCGAGCCGAAAGCCCCTTCTATATAACTGGAGTGTTGTTTAAAGCTCCAAGTGTCTTGATAACAACAGAACTGAAAGATGGACTACCATTCTAAAAAATTACCCTATTGCGTTCCAACCACACATTCCAGCAAATTAAGGCTAGTAAAGTAGTGAAATCAGATTTCCCCTTTATCCACTTAGCATAACAACCACTTATAGTGTTTCCTTCCCACTCTTTCAATATGTTTAGGCCTCTTCGAATTCTAAACCAAACCTGTTTGGTAAAAGGACAAGTGATCAAAAGGTGATTTGTAGTCTCAAGGTCTTTGTTGCATAGTTGACATATATTTGGCCTCTCGTAGCCTTTTGATTGTAGAATGTCCCAAGTTAAAATCTTGTTTTTTGCCGCCAACCAAAATTTAGAAGCTAAAGCGTCATAGACGTTTTTGACAGAAAGAAGTCCAGACTTATCTCCACCTATCCATTTGAATTCATTTGGTCTCTCTTGAAGTTGTATCCCCGCTCCAGATAATTCTCTGCGGAATAAATCCCACTCCTTTTCCACTTCTCCAGTAAGTCCCAATTTGCCACTTTCTTTCCATTGCATTGAGAGATAGCCTAGCCTTGAGGGGCCTTTTGCTTGATAAAGAAGAGTAATATTTTCTCTTGTAAGGAAGAAAGAAGATCTTGAGATAGAAAGGATGAATTCCCCAGGCCCAAAATCTGGTCTTTGCCAATTAAAACAAAATGCCCGGAACCCGGGCTCCAACTCAACCACTGTGTAATGAGATGCACTGACTTTAGCAAATTTTTCCAAGTGTTTGATGCAACAGGAGTGTGAAAAGAAACCAATCTGAGCCATGTAGCAACCAAGCAAAACGAGAAATATTTTTCCTTCACGACTCTATGCCAGATACCCTCCTTCATTAATACACACAAAATAGTACTTTCCGCCAGGGCTTTGTTGAAGAGGTGGATGTTCTGAAATCCCCAGCCTCTAAAAATATTTGGTTTTGCTAAAGTCTCCCATTTACACAAGTGGAAACACATTTTTTTTCTACAACCATTCCAAAGAAAACTGAACATCAATTTTTTAATCTGGTTAAGAACCAAGACTGGAATGACCGCCAATGACATCCAATAAACCTGTTGGCTTTCCAATACTGATTTTAAAAGAATTAAACGACCTCCCAGGGACAACCATATGTTACACCAATGGCCAATTTTTTTTTTCAATTTTTCCTAGTAGCCACCTCCAATCCTTCGCCTTGTAGAATCATGTTTTGAGATAGAAGCCAAGATATCTAAAGCCTTCCGAGAGGTCTACGGAGTTATAGGGAAACATTTCTTTGAACACTTCCAACTCCTCCCCTTGAATACCTCCGAAGTGAAGAGTGAATTTTGAGACGTTTACCTACAGACCCAACGCTCTACAAAGAAAATACAAGATATTAGCAATCTCCTGCCACTCCTGTAGTGAAGTCCTGGTCAGAATTAAAACATCATCCACGAACAGTAGATGGAGAATTCTAACAAGTGTGGAAACCTTCACGCCTGTCAACTTTCATTTTCTCCGGCGTTTCTTTAATAGCAAACTCAACCCCTCCATAACTAAAATAAAAAGCAGGGGAGACAATGGACATCCTTGTCTTAATCCACGACCATTCTGAAAAAAGGGAGTGGTCTCCCCATTTATAAGAACAACAAAAGACGTTGTACTAACACAACTCATTATCCAATTAGTAAGTTGTAAACTAAAACCAATTTGTATGAGAATTAATCTTACATAGTCCCAATTTATACAATCATAAGCCTTTTTTAGATCTAGTTTTAAAATTAAGGCCTTCAATTTCTTCAACTTAATGCTATGTAGACATTCTTGTGCCATGCCAATAACATCCTGAATTTGTCTTCCTTTTAGAAAACCCAGTTTCTCTTCCGACAAGGATCTAGAGAGAAGTGGTTTAATCCTATTGGCAATAATCTTAGCGATTACTTTGTAACACGGGTTGCATAAAGATATTGGTCTAAAGTCATCGAAAGTAGAAGGATTATTGACTTTTGGAATAAGCCCCAGAAAATTAGAATTTAAAGCTCTTATCACTTCCCCTCTATTTCTAGAATCCTCAACCACCTCAAGCAAATCACCCCCTACCAAGTCAAAGAAGTGTAAAAAGAACTCCACCGCCCACCCATCCAAACCCAAACTTTTGTCTTTTGCAAAGAGTTTGAGCACCTCCCATAATTCCTCCTTTGTGCAGGGTCTTTCAAGTTGCAAAGTGTCCTCCTCTTTGACCAAACGAGGGAAGAGGCTGACTCACTGATCCTGGTAATTTATATTTGTTGCTCCCTTCTCCTCGAAAAAACTTTTGTAAAATCTAGTAGCCTCTGTTTTTAGTGCCTCTTGACCAAAATGGACCTTTCCTTCTTCATCTCTAACCTCCCAAATATGTTTTCGGTTCCTTCTAAAGTTTGCAAACTGATGGAAGTATTTTGAATTTTGATCTTCGCTTTTTAGCCAAAGAGCTCTGCTCCACTACCTCGAAAATTCCTCTTCTTCCACCAGCAAACTGTTCCACTCTTCCTCTAACCATTTTATATGTCTTTCCTCTGCCAAATTCTGTGAACCCCTAGATAATCCTTGAAGTGAGGCTTCTATGTCTTCCTCCAATTTTTCTAAAGTAGACAACTTCCGCCTCTTTTGTTGCTTTGCCCAAGATTTTATTTGACATTTTAGGGCTTTTAATTTTGCCACTAAACTTCGCTAAACCCCAGTCTCTTGTAGAAACCTCTGATCCCGCCAAATAGTTTGAACAATTTGTGCGAAATCTGCTCTCTTAACCAGAAGGAGTTTAATTTGAAGGGATACACTTTAAATAGTAAAGTGTTTTCCAACTTTAAAATAATCAGAGCATGATTCGAAAGGAAAGGATATGACACCCAAGACCGATAACTACCTATGTTTTTAACGAGGTCTTCAGACAAAAATACCCGATCCAACCTTTTTGCGATATAATCTGCTCCCTTCCTACCATTGCGCCAAGTTGGGACAAGTTTATCCGGCATAATGGCTACAAGCCCATTTCCCTGAAAAAGATCTTTAAGATATCCAACCAAAGTATCTACATGAGTTGAGTCTCCCCAAATCTCTCCAACATTTAGCGTAAAATTGAAATCACCTGCTATAATCAGGTTTTTTTTATTTTTATAGCAAGCCCGTTTTGGCCACCTTGTCCTAGAAGTCTTTTCTATCAGTGCAAGGTCCATACATATTAATAAGTGCAAGCTCCCTTTTGTTTTCCAAGCAGTGACCTGTCAACAAGATCCCACCACTGCACAAGTAAGGAACTAGATCAAATTTATTCGGGTCCCAAGTAGCGAGTAAACCCCTCGACTTTCCAACCGAGCTGACAATGCTAGTAAACCAAGCAGGTCGTAAGGCGTTCAAAAAGGATCTTGCCTTCAACTCATCGACCAAAGTTTCTTGTAAAAAAAGAATGTCAGAATTAGTCCTATCTAGCAGTCTACGGAGGGAAGTTGATTTAAGCCCTGCCCCCCCCCGCCCTCCCCGAACCCCTCTGATATTTAAGGACAACACAATCATGGTTTAGCCTTTGCAAGGGCTTTCATGCTTCTAAGTGCCCCATAATCAAAAAAAGAAGAAGAAGGTTGGGAAGTTTTCAAGGAACTCGCTTCACCTTTTTTACAAGCACTCCTAGTTTTTAAAGGAGACAACTCAATACACAATCCCCTGGACCAAGCAAACTCCTTCCCCAAACCCTCTCTCGATTGAACGTCAGAGTTAGGAAGGCCTCTGGGCCCCTCTCTTGCTACCATCGATCTCCCATGATAGGTCGACAATGGGATAGGAGACCCTGAGTCTTTGTAACTAGGAACCAGTGAGTCCAGGACTCCATGTAGAGAGTCTTCTCCAACCTTCGGTTCTCCATACCCCGGAAAGATGTTATTATCCCCCTCAGGTTCACTTGACAGGTGGCTTCTCCCCCCCTGAGTCTCACTTGTTAAAGGGTCTGACCCCTTTTGTGGACTCATGTTCCCCCGGAGCACATCAAAAGGAGTCCTACCTCCCCTAGAGTCAGTCGCCCCCAAAGAATCTGACTTAGAAAGCCCCTCCCCAACCTGTTGAGCAAGAGGCTCAACACTAGGAAAAAATTTGGTATGAATTGAAACATTTGCAAAAGGAAAATCCTTTGAGGCAGCCTGTTCCCAAACACTGAAGGCTTCGAGGGTATCTCTCTCCCATGTCGTTAAAGAGAACTAAAAAGAAGGGCAAAAAAATCTTAACTTACCCGAGAAAGAATCCAGAGGCTCCATCGAAATGCTTTCCTTCTGAACTCTGTGAAGCGTTCTAGGTTCAACAGAGTCAAGTTCCGACAAATCTTCTCGAAACAAATTTCTAAGCAAAGAGTCTTCAGACTCCTTTTCCACCACTCTGCCTGTGCAATCCCGTCTCAAATGACCCGTCCTATGACAAAAAAATACATCTGAACGAGATACCAAGATAGTCAAGTCTTTGGCTCATCGTTCTACCCCTCCAGACTATCTCTAGGGTTTCCAATAGACCAGAGTGGATGTCAACAACCACTAAAAATTTTCCATTCTTTTGTCTGTAGCTGAAAGAGACCGGTCATCGACTCTAATACACTATCCTAGCTCATTTCCTATGGCTTCCAAAGCCTTTCTGTTCCACAGCTGGAGTGGCAGATCAGGTAGCAGAACCCACAGATGTCTGTATTGGAAGTACTCTGTAGTCGGGTCAAAAGAAACTCTCCATTGCTTAATCATTAAACTTGAACCATCTATAACCCAAAACTTATCCAAAACCAGCTGCGAGTCTTCTGGTGTCTTGAACCGAAACCAAACCATCCCTTCGGCAAGAAGAAAACCTCAGGCGTATAGCCTAGTAGAGGCATCCAAGTGGACTCTACCCACGTTGGTAAGGATTTTGAGTACATAGTTCTATAAGACAATCTGCCAACCAGTGCGCACATGGCTAGACTACAAGCCTCCTCCAAACCAACGTCGCAACCCAAAACCACCCTTCTCTTAGTTTTCTTTGGCTTCCACAACTTTCTGGATGTCCTTGATTCTCCCTTCTCCCTAAACCCCTTTTTTCCCCAGTCACCACTCTAGAGAACCTCCTTGGATCCGCCTACCCTGTCTCTAACTATGTACAACCAGCACTCTCGACTCTAACTATGTACAACCAACACTCTCGACCACAGTAGAAACAACAGGAGGAAAAACAGACGCTAAGGGAAGAGCTCAGTTAACCTTAACTCTATTACCCTGCTGAGAAATAGAAAATTGTGTCACATCTGTCACAGTCTGTTTAAAACCCAGAGCTGAACGTGTCTGTTGAGGCGAAAAGACCTGCGCGACTCCAGAGTGCTTCGTCAACAGCTTCCATTAAGTTGCTTACCTCAACTTCCATCCGGAAGCTTCCTAAGCCAAATAGGACAACGCCACCCGGAACAACTATCAAATCTCCGGTAAAAACCACACTGTTGACCCCTGCTTCCGAGATTAAAAGGTCACAAAAAAGGTTAATTACTCACCACCCCGAGAGGCCTCAGAAGGGACATCACTACCGTCAGGATTGTAAATACCCGGGAATCATGGGAGAGGAAACGGCCGAGGTAACCCTTCACTCTCTCTCCCTTCCCTGAAACCTAGTCACTGACCACCTGCTGTAAGGAAAAAAAAACTACCTCTACACTGCTAGAAAAAATTGCTAAAAAAGGTTATAAAAAACCCCGGTAAAACCGACCCGCTCCATTTCCCCGGTAGGTTTCCTTTAGTCGAGAGCTCCATTTGAGTACTTTGAGCAGGTCCTTCGTTTCTGGTTCGTTATTGTTTTTTGATGCACAATTCTAAAAAGATGAAATATCTTTTCTAACTCCGCACGTCTTACCAATTCTATACATGCAAGTAAGGGAAGTGTATAAGATTTGAATTTTCAGAGTCCTCAGTCACGCAAATCAGATGAGTTCAACCTTGTATACTTCCAAAATCCAGAGCTGAAAATTTATCAATTTTAATAGTTCTTTTGTTTTCTGCAAACGGGACATGTTATGAACTTTTGCCACAAGAAAGTGAGAAGTAACCATCTTGACTACTGTGACAGCACCAATAATTCTCCATACAAATATCCCACGAAAAATAATTACAAGGTTGTTCCAGCATAAACAAATACATACATAGTAACACATATTAAACAAGAGGGCATGCGTCCAAGCATCACACGCTATATAAATAGGAAGCAGAGTACAGTCAACCAGCCAGAAAATTTTCGCCGCGGATCTAGGCCCTTTGCCTTCTTTAAAGATACGATCCCGAAAGAATTTACACATCTCTCGTAGATAACAAAAACACAGGCACTGGAGTTAAAAATACGAACATGGTAACTATTCCCCATCAACACCAGCACTGATCTGTTTCCCAGTTCCTTCCTCTCCAATGCCCAAACGACGAGGAGGATGGGGATGCTGCAGCCCTGGCAGTGTCAAAATTGGGTATCAGGCGTAGATCATCATATGATTTTCTCTTCTGTGGGTCGGACAGAGTATCATAAGCCTCATTTATCTCAGAAAAAAGGTCAGTGGCTGTTTCGAGCTGGTGCAGGGGCATGACATCAGGGTGGTATTTCAGTGCCAATCTTCTATACGCAACCCTGATATCACTGCAGGAGGCATGACAAGGGACACCCAAAAGAGCATAGTGATCCTTTTTCCTCTTGAAAGCAATATCCCTCTTTTCTTCAGTTGCAAAACTGGCACTGGTGGTTCTGCCATTGAAGCTGGCAGAAGCCCTTAATACCCTATTGCCAGGACTCAACTGATTACTTGAAATTGGGCTGCTGGTGGTACTTGTTGGGAAGATCAATCCCCCAATCCTCAGAGGGTCTTGGCCTCTGGGGAATGAGAGGGGGGAATTGATTGTGAGAGAGGCGAGTGTGGAAATCTTCATGATTAATTTCTGGTTTGGAAAATACGGAGACGAGGCAACTTGTATGTGTTTTCTGATATCCAAACTATTCTGCTTTCAGGAGGAGAGGAGTGGGTACCGTTTATATTATTAGGAGTGGAGAGTGTCTGTAATGGCACATCATGGTGATTATCTAATTAAAAAAATAAAGATGAAGAAAAACAAAGTTTTTTTAATAAAGATGAAGGAAAGCAAAGTTGTCGTCGCATGGCATGGCCGTTGAAAATGGTGAGCATTCTCCACCGTGAAGAGTTTGAATTTGTCCCTTAAGACCAAATACTAACAGCGACCTCCCCTCTGTGATCGATTGAATATCACGAGCATTCTCCACCTTGCAGAGTTTGAATCTGTTCCTTAAGACCAAACACTGCCAGCGACCTCCCTCTATGATCGATTACCTTGACAGCGATGTATTGAGATGGCATGGATGTATGTTATATCGTTTCCAACTTCATCTGTTTGCATCACCATCGTTACTCCTTGTTGTATTTGCTCAGGGATTTGACTGGTAAAGTCTACCAAAGTATACATACCCTACCCCTCTCTGGATTTAAACCATACCCTACCCCCTTCTGGATTTAAATCTGTGACTTTTTAAGAGGAAACACATGTTCTTAACCATTAGGTCCATAGAGAGTTTCTAGGTCGAGGCCATTTCTAGGTCGATGCCAACTCCTATGAAAAAACAATTTATAGATAAATAAAATGTTGTCACCAAAATTGCATGAGACTCTGTAATCTAAACATCCTATAAAACAGTTTTATTCTCGACAAATGACTTCCACCCTCAACTGCTTATATACCCCTTAAATAAATTTTATACTAATTTATATTTCAGATTTATACTGATTTATATACCCCTCAAATAAATTTATACTGATATATATCTCAGTATAAATCTAGGGATTTATACCCCTGACATATGGAGCGGTAGAAGCAGCAAGGGGGCTGGTGGTCGCTACTCGCAGAGGGGCAATGCAAGCAGCAAGGAGTGGTGTGCACTGTAGTGCTGGAAGGACCGAGGTATATAGTATGCATCCATGCCATCTCCGAAAACATCTCTGTCAAGGTACCTCACAGGAAGATGGAGGCGGCTGTCAACAAAATCAAAATCAAACTCTGCATGGTAAATGATTGTGACCAAAGAATGTGGATGGAAAAAATTTGAGGGGATTGCGGCTGTCAAAATTTGAGGTGAGTAAACAAATTCAAAGTCTGCATGGTAAATGATTGTGACCAAAGAACGTGGAGAGAAGAAACAAAGAACGTGGAGAGAAGAAATATAGAAAAAATTTGAGGGGATTAAACAAATTCAAACTCGTAAATGATGGTATCAAAGAAAGTGGGTGTGAGAAATATAGAAAGAAGGATTACATTTTGGTGTTGGTTAAATGTTTTATTTTTGGGGTTTTTTGACTGGAATTTGGTGATGTAAATTTGGATAAAATAGCTATTTTCTGTTGTTTAAATTGCATTTTTGAATGTTTAAATGGATTCAACATGCTGTAAAACTCTTGGGGCACTTTGATTATACAAACTTATCCTTTCAAATATGCAGATCCAACCATTCATCATGGCATTTTGGGTAAAATCAAACAGAAAAAATAACAGGATAACAGCAAAAAAGTAGAACGTTTAAACTACTGCTTAGATTTTTAGTAGGATTCCTTCAACTTCAGATGATGAATATCCACCAACTATTAAATAGGATTCCATATAATGAATATTCACCAACAATTAGAATTGAAAAACTAATAATAAATAACAAACAATATACAGTTTGCTAAACAGCATTTAATGATGCTGGTGGTAGTGAGGGACAAACTTGAAACAGAGATTAAAGGTTGATTGATGCTTAGAAAAGACGTTACACCTACCTACAGACAGCCTTCCTATTTTTTAAATTTTGAATTCAAAATTTAGGGAACACGATTGGAGTTCTAGAAGGATCCTGGATTGTATATGATGGGTATCCACCAACTAAT
>SNQJ01S0155931.1:0-22374 GCA_010110895.2 Picea sitchensis | reverse complement strand
TGCATTCCAATAGTAGAATCTAACTTCTTTTAAACTCTTTAGGAGTTCTTTAAAGTTACTGAGTATATGAAAACCAAGTTCAAATGCATAATATTCTACATGTATATTGCAAACCAAGTTTAGATACCTATGATTCTACATGTATATTGCAAACCAAGTTCATATGCCTAAGATTATACATGTATATTTCCTAACATACTAGCCTAGTATTAATACATGTAAAAAAACATAAAATGGTTCATGAACTATTGTAATCATTGTATATTGATTCCATTTTCATAGTCAAGTTGTAATGTTATGGACCTTCTTAAGTAGGCGTCAATCAAGGAAGAGAGGGAGAAATCAACATTTGTGTTTGGAAGTTTAGGAAACTAGACATGGAACTAGACATTTGGGTGGTAATGCCATCCACAAGATGAAGAGAAGCATCCAATTCCATATATTTCTCTTGGAATATATTCAAATTAATTATGGTCTCCAATTCCCAAGCTCATAGATGACAAAGGGACATGTGAATTTCTTATAAATAAACAACATTCTCTTGAATCCCTTCTTGAACCGTCACGTCCAATCTTTCTTTCAACTATGGTCCATGAAGGTGGAATGAAAGGAAATGGAATAGGCATATTTGAATACCTTCTTGTACCGTATGGATTTCACACTTTAGTACTCACATGTACCCCTATCCACTAGAAATTTCTTGATGTGAACCTCTTCCATTCCATGTCCATTTGTGACCAATGCAGTGGTGACAATGATATGTATTTATTGTCCATATGTGTTAAACCACCTTCCTTGAGACCCCTTTACCTTAGCCTATATGTGTGACCTCTTAGGTATGTCTAGTTCTTAGTTAGGGTATTTTATCACCTTTCTTCTCTTATCTGTTTCCCCTTGGTCATCAATTTGGTTCACTTTGACCCTCCAAGGTACTCATTTCGAGAATTTTCTTAATTTACGAGTCCATTTAGGGGCACAAGTATGTGATTATCCATAGTTACTTAGGATGCTTCATGATGGGTCCCCAATGGATCAAATTCATTTTGTTTTTTTCTATTTTTAGGATCAAGGGTGAGTGAAAGAACTTGGTGGCTGAAAAAATGGCAATTGCATGATTAAGAATGTGCACTCGAAAGAACATGTGTGCATTCATAGGAACGCGCACACGTTCCTACATCTATAGGTTCGACTGTGGCCGAACCTCCACGTAGATTGCCACATAGGTAAGCAGTAGGAGTGTGTGCATGCTCTTAAGAACACATGCGTTCTCTTAGGAATGCGTGTGCACTCTTAAGAATGCGTGTGTGTTCTTACTATTGTTCTTTTAAAAACCGTCCGAGAGCGATTTTTGTGCATATTGTGCACAAAACCGTGCTTGCCTTTCTCATTGGGCAAATAGTGTGAAGAGAGGATATTTCCATTACCACCGCCACCATGTGTCCAGGTATGTTACATTTATCTTAACTTTAATCCAATTTAGTCAATCTAATTTAATATCTTGCTCCCAATAATCTAAATTGAAAAAAAATTGTAATTTAGTGTTTTAAATAATAAAAAAGGAAACTAATTTGCATGCCATGGATGTTAAATTACATCATATACAATACAATGGAACCCCAAGAAAATTTAAACCCCTCACAACAAAACCAAGAATATAGAAACCCCAACCCACCACCACCACCACAAAATGTAAATAGTGAAATTGATGAGGGGTTGGTGGTATTAAAAAACCTTGAGGAACAATTAAGGGAGACTAGATAACCTAGTAGGGTCTCCTTGGCCACTTATTTGAACATAATTTCCTAGTCCATTGCAAGTGCCCAAGGTAAATTGACATCTATTTCTGACTATAGGGAAAGAATGTACGAGTATTATAGCACTGGTTTGGATAGAAACCAAATCAAAGAAATAGGCATTTCAAAACAACAAATATTGTCTATTTTTAGGGAACCTAGAAATGGGTAGGAACTACCATTGACCAAGAAATGCATATCCATTGACTGGTGCATCCATCCCCATATTAGTCAAAACTGGATGGATAGGTGGTACATTGTTTTTGATAAACCTCCATGCAATAACAGGGAGATGCCCTTATATTTTATGAGGAAATTATGGGTTGAGTTTATTATGGGTAAACATGTCAACTAATTTGACATTAGTGAATTCTAGGGGGTGGGTTGAGGGTCACATAAGACCGAGAGCAGGCTAGACATGACCCTAAGTCAGGTCCTCGTGCCCCTAGGTGAAGGCTTGAACCCCCTACCCAACATCCTCCTATTACAGAGAAATTGTAACATGTACAACTCTCCATCTCCTCATTGAATCATAGCCTAGTGAAACACAGTAGATTTGTTGCACTATCTCGACCGAAGGTGCATGCCAGTGACAATGATAGGGGGTTTGGAGCATCAACATGCATAGGAGAGTACATTGAGGATGTTGGAGTTACTTCACACACACCTAGGATCTATTTTTCCTAAGGTTTTTCCTTGTTTAATAGTCATAATTAGTCATTATCTAGTCTCCTATATTTTAGGGGAGAATATTCCACCTGGAGAATATTCTCTTTTAGTTGACACTTCAGTTTGACTAGTTGAATTGAGTTTAGATGCTGCAATGGTTTTGTCACCATGCAACATTGGGATAATCACCATGCTAATTCGACCTTTCCTTGGTATCATCACCAAACTAGAGCATTAGCTTTGATTCCCTGATTTAACTCCTCACTACGCTCTGTTCAATTAGTTAACTAAAGACTAGTTGACTAGTTAACTCAACTAGGTGGCAGTTCACTCCTGTAACTGCCTAAGAGACTAGACTAGGTGGAAGTTCTCTCTCGTAACTGTTGGTGTGTGTCCAGATCACTCTAGACCACCACTATGACACATTGTTTCTCCTCTAGTGTGCACTCATTGAGATATATAGAGTATATCATGTGTAAATTATTCATTATTCACAACGGTTAATGAGAATTCTTCTATTCTTTCTCCCCTTCTTCTTCTTTCTCCAATTCTCTCTGAAAATGTGTGTATTATTTTTTAGCTAGATATATTATGTGCAATTTCAACACATTTACATGGTATCATAGCCAATGGACTTCTAAGAAAAAGCTACACCAAAATATTTTGCAGGTACAAAAGATTGAAGACAGCGGAAAGATGGATTTTAAAAAAAAATTCATTCTTACACCTTAAAACTATTTTGCATGGAAGGAGAAAATAGCCATACATCTCCGAACTAGATGGTTGTATAGGTTAACCTTGAATATAGGTACAGAACCGACATCAGCCATAGAAAAATCCAAGTACTTAAATCGCATGGATGAGGCACTCGAAACAATTTGCAGTCTTATTTCTCCCGATCTCCTTTTTCACATATCTTCCTGTATGAATCCCAATGAAGCCTGGACCACCTTGGAAGGGATCTTTGGAAAAAATGATGAGATGAGTGGACACATGATGGAGGTGGATTTTCTCACATTGGATCCAAAAATCTTCGACAATATCCAAGATTTCTTTACAAAATTCAAGGATTTACTGTCGCAACTCAAAGCTTGTGGGGTTGATAAATCAAAGGAGGAGAAAGATATGGTTCTCACCATTCTCTCCAATATTTGTATTGAATTATATGTATTTGTATCCACATTCCATTCTGTCAGATTCACCTCCGGAGCCACCTGGAAGATGCCTTCTCTTGAGGAATTTATCGAATCCCTGACACAAGAGGAAACCAAGCTCATCAACATGGGAATAATCAAAGGCCCAAGGGTGCATGCACTCATTGTTCATTATGGCAGCCAAAAATATCACAAATCAAAAGATAAATATAAACGAAAAATTCATGCACATCCACAGAAGGAAGGGTACACAAAACCCTTCATCGATGCCTCCGAATCCAAAGGAGAAAAGGGAAGAAAAGGGGAGAAATGCACGTACTGTCACAAAGGATTCCATTCAGAATCCACATGCATGAAAAAAAAAATAGATCTGATTTCTCAAATACTTCAGCAAAACAACCTTGGATATCGCATCCCCGAGGGTTCTAAGAAGAAGAAGAAGCCAGAAGATCTGAATCCGAAGAAAGGCAATTCTAGCCATGCCTTGATTTCCATCAACTCTTATCCCGATGCTTGGATCGTAGATTCAGGAGCATCACATCACATGGATGCATCAAAATAAATATATTATTCTTTGGATGCATGCAAAGGTCCTCCTATTCTGATGGGGGACAACTCTTCTGTGGAAGTCACCGGCAAAGGAAGGATTGAACTCACCAATAGAAGCTTCGAGAATGTGTTTCACGTTCCCAAACTTTCTGTCAACCTTCTCTCTGTGTATCAGATGACGAATTCTGGCACCAAAAAGAAAGTCATATTCACACCAAATTTCGTGGACATCTACAACATGAAAACTAACTCCAAGGTTGCTACCGATGAGGTAAATCATCAGTCTAGATTGTATACTTTTTCTGAATTCATTGAACCTGATTCTGCTTTACTTCTTACTCATGCTAATGAAATTAGTAGGATATGGCATGAAAGGTTTGGACATTTGAATTTTAGATACATGCAACAACTTAGCAAGAACATATTGGTTGATGGTCTACTAGACATCCATTTCTCCAAGGGAGTGTGTGAGGGATGTGTTCTCGGGAAACACCCTTAAGAGAAATTCAACAAGGGAAAGTCTCAGACAACCTCCACACCTTTAGATATGATCCAAAGTGACCTTATGGGTCCTTTTCCGCATCCATTGATCAGCAAAGCGGGGTTTTTTCTCATTTTTGTTGATGATTTCTCACGTTTTACATGGATCTACTTTTTAAGGCAAAAATATGAGGTATTTCAACACCTCAAAGATTTCAAAGCCCTAGTTGAGACACAGTCTGGAAAGAAGATCAAGGTCCTTCGAACTAATAATGAAGGAGAGTATGTAAATCATGAGATCCATGATCTTTTCCATGAGGTAAGGATCCAATTGCAGCACACAGTTCCCTATAAACCATAGCAAAATGGAGTTTCCAAGTGGAAAAACAGATCTCTAAAGGAGATTACATCTTGCATGTTGCATGCAAAGTCACTACCACAGAGACTATGGGCCGAAGCACTTAATTGTGCAACACACATCCAAAATATATCTCCCCATAGAATTGTCAAGGATAAGACCCCGTACGAGGCTTGGAGAAACCTCAAACCAAAAGTGGCCCACTTTCTCATTTTCGGTTCACGTGCATGGGCCCAGATTCCCTATGAAAAGAGGAAGGCACTTGATCCACATAACACTGAGCTCAATTTTGTTGGATACCCAAATGGTGTGAAGGGATATTGGCTTATTGATCTTTCCTTAGATCAACTCATCATTGAGCGTAGTGTCCAATTTGAGGAAAGTGACTCGCATGTACCTCAGTAGATGCATGCTGACACCTTCACTCTTCCACCTGTCCGAGATAATGAGCATGCACATGCTGACTCTTCTTCAGATGAGAGTTTTGATTCAAAGGAATCAAATGATTTAGATTTAGAGTCAATACAATTGGATGTAGAGTCAGATCATCCAGATGCAGTTGCAGCGCTAGAGAAGAGGTCCAATTGGGCATAGACTACTCTTCAGGATGCAGGGGATCTTGTTGGTGATCCAATCGATACTAGGAGGACTCGATCTGATTTCGAGGAACCTCCTGTCGCACTCACTGCCACTGAACCATTTCCTTCCAGGCATATTTTCTTGCTTCAGTATTTAGATCCACAGTCTTATGGCGAGGCTGTTGGAAATCCATTTTGGGAATCCACCATGCAAGAGGAGTAAAACTCCTTCCTCGAGAACCAGACTTGGGATCTGGTTCCCCTTACTTCTGGGAGGAAAATTGTCAGATGCAGATGGGTCTATAGGACCAAGAGCGTAGTGGATGGATATATTAGTAGATACAAATATAGGCTTGTCACCAAAGGATTTCAGTGGGTTCATGGTATTGACTATGATCAGACCTTTTCTCCAGTAGAGAAAATGGATTCCATATGATTGGAACCTGCCATTGCGGAAGCCACAAGATGGGAATTCCATCAGATGAATGTGAAGAATGAATTTCTTCACTATGATCTCTCTGAGGAGATCTATATGGAGCAACCCCATGGATTTATGCAGGACTCATCTTTGGTATGTCGACTGAAGAAGTCCCTATATGGCCTCATGTAGGCTTTGAGGGCATGGTATGTCAATATGGAATCCTACCTTTTGTCACAAAACTTTGTACGTTGTAAATCAGACTCGAATGTCTACATGCTCAGGACATCTGATTCACTTCTACTTTTAGTTCTGTACGTTGATGATTTGTTGATCACCGGTTTCTCGACTTCAACGATTGTTGTAGTCAAGAGGATTCTACATGATAGGTTTTTGATGACGGACATGGGTCTACTACACTTCTTCCTTGGACTCAAGATTAGTCAGGATGCATCAGACATCAAACTGTCTCAGGCCAAGTATGCACGGGATCTCCTTGAAAGATTTCACATGACAAAGTGCAAGTCTGCTCCGACTCCTTTCCTATCAGGATTCAAACTTGAGGATGGTGGGGAGACTCCACTGGTTGACAAAACACAGTACAGACATCTAGTGGGGAGCTTGTTGTATCTCACACACTCCAGACTAGACCTCTCCTATGCAATTGGCATAGTTTCCAGGTTCATGCAGAAGCTGCATGAGTTACATTGGAAAGATACATAGTGTATCCTTCTATACATACACAACATTGTCACCTTTGGGATTCATTATGAAACAGACTCTACATTAGATCTCATCGGGTTTACTAATTTTGATTGGGCTAGCGATAGCATTGATCGAAAGTCCACATCTCGTTACTCACTCAGTCATGGTTCTGGGCCTATTTGTTGGTCAAGCAAGAAGCAAGATACCATTTCTCTATATTCGGCCAAGGCAGAGTACAGAGGGGTATTTAACATAACCATTCAGGTTATGTGGCTACAAAATTTTCTCACTGAGTTGGGCATTCAGTTTCATCATTTGATCATCATCTGGTGTGACAACCAGAGAACTCTGAAGTTCTGTAGAGATCCAGTTCAGAGGCCGTGAATGAAGCACATCGAAATCCAAATGCACTATATCCGGGAGTTAGTACATGAGGGGATCATTGACTTACAGTTCTGTCCTTCAGCAGAATAGACGACAAATATCTTTACCAAGACCTTCACTGAGCAAAAGTTTCATTCTCTACAAAGTCATCGTGGAGTGAAGGGCACAGTTTCCTAGCAACTGTAGTTCTTATTTTTACATACATTGTACCTCGAGGGGGGGTTTTACCCATGAGTTTTTCCCTCTTTACTCACTTTATTTTAGTGTATCTTTTTTATTTGGGTACCTAACATGGCCTCGTTGTCGGGACCCATTCTTTATTTTCACCATAGTGATGTTCAGGGGGGGTGTTGGAGTTACTTCACGCACACCTAGGATTTCTTTTTCCTAAGGTTTTTCCTTGTTTATTAGTCATAATTAGTCATTATCCAATATCCTATACTCTAGGGGAGAATATTCCACCTAGAGAATATTCTCTTTTAGTTGACACTTCAGTTTGACTAGTTGAGTTGAGTTTAAATGTTGCATTGGTTTTTTCACCATGAAACATTGGGATCATCACCATGATAATTCGACCTTGCCTTGGTATCATCACCAGAATAGTGCATTAGATTTGATTCCCTGAGTTAAATCCTCACTACTCTCTATTCAGTCAATTAACTGAAGACTAGTTGACTAGTTAACTCAACTAGGTGGATTGCAGTTCACTCTTATGTGCGAGAGACTGAACTAGGTGGAAGTTCACTCCCGTAATTCTTGGTGTGTGTCCATATCACTCTCTAGACCACCACTTTGGCACATTGGTTCTCCTCAGGTGCTCACTCATTGAGATATCTGATTAACATGTCATTAGCCTTAAATTAGTAATTATTCTGTGATTAATGATAATTCTTCTATTATTGTCTCCTTCTTCTTCTTTCTCAATTCTCTACGCAAATGTGTGTATTATTGTTTAACTAGATCTATTCTACGTGCGGAGTTCAACACATTCTGGAAGGGGCAAAACACATGGACATAGAAATTAAGTCCATGTGAACCTCAAATATGCTCTAGTTGTGGGAAGACATGCTATGGGCCTATAAGGCCCACTAGATAACATATCTTCATGGAGGTTAGTATATTAACCCCTTTTTTTTCTTCATCATTATACATTTAATTTTTTATTTTGTGTATTTATATAGATATTTACGGTTAATGTTGTTTCTGGTTATTTGCGTCCCAACAACAGATCCTCTATGCCTATGGATGCATCGATGCCTAGCCCACCATTGATGCAGCAGTAGAGGCAACATGTTCATTAGGTGCACCTTACACCGCAATGCATGTATCACATTTGATAGATTTAATATAGTCATTTCTTTATTTTATGACATCCTCATTTTTTTTATATGTTCTCTTGTTTCTGCATAATTTGACACAAAAGCGATGCGAGGATTTTCCATTTGGGATGGACAAGTCAACAATGTCACATGTATCATGTGTAAGGTTAAATATAAATATAATTCTCAAAAAATTGACATGTTTTTAAATTTTAGTATTTAGTACTAATAGTTCATTTTTTTCATATGTATGTAGATTAAATGAGTATGTATTTTCTAGGTATATTATTGCACTCTGTGGGCACTTGGGTGTTTCTTTTGGGTTGCCTTTCTCTAGGCCTGGGGTGTTGGAATCACTTGTACAACCTATGAGGGTCCATCAAATTCCACATGTCTACCACCCACCCCCACCACCACTTTTGTCCCCATCAACAAAGACTATCATAGTAGAGGTTGTCTCGGAGAAGGCTACACAACCCAATGCTCCATCTATCAATGAATCTCCATCAATGCCTAAGATATTCACGATGAGATAATGCATTAATGATAATTTCATGTTTCATGAATTGTTTTATGCATATTTGTTTAAATTTTCTTGATTTTGATCCTTGTAAGCTGATCTTGAGGAGTGGCGTGCGAGAGAGATTGGGGTCGCGTAGGAGGGTAACACCATCATGATTGACAATTTCATATGTTGTGAGTTGTCTTAGGTTAAATACAAAGTATAGAATTTGTATTTCTATTAATTCATTAATGAAAAAAATCTTATAACATTGTTTTATTGTTTTGTCTTGATCTCCAGATGTCCATGCGCCTAGTACAGAACCTCTCGAGAATTGCATCCTCGAGCATTAGAGGGAAGATATATTTCGAGGATGATCCTAAGGGTGGCTAGGGTGGCAATGGTCAATGATTGAACAACTACAACCATATCATATCTAGGCTACGAAATAGATGTTTTTTTATGTTAGGACACTTGTATACTAGGCATGCGTTGCCATTTTGTAAAAATGTACAACTTAGGCGATGTTGAGTATATATATATATATATATATTATAATGAATTAATTATTTTATGGATCTCATTGTTTCTGCATTTGATGTTTATGAACATATAAATTTCAAAGTGTTTGAATTCCCAAAGTGTATGAATTTTATGTGTATTAATCCCTTGATTTGTTTCTATTTAGTGATTACAAATACTTGCATTACATTAAGGAATAGCTTATAGGAACACACATTTGAGCTCAATATTATTTCTAGGGAACACCTGGCTCCTCTATCTATGCATGAATTATATAAAATCATTTGATTTATGGGTAACTAGCCATAAATGATAAAAAGATACTGAAAGACTCATCAATGAAAATGTTTGTTGAGATTGTGTAGTGAGTATTTGTAAATTTTATTCAACCCATCAATTATTAATAACATTTATTCGGTAATGTTATGCTAACAAAATTCTATCTAGAAGGTAATTATATCTAGAAAGTAATGCCTTACACATTTTCCTTCCTCTAACCTAATAGAAAATTAGCACATGTGAATGGGTAAATTATGTGTTATCGATAAATAGATTGATGTAGATCAACTACTTTTATGTGGTTACATTATATTATAGTACATCTTATAGATAATCAAAGATGCTTGATATTCAAAATAGAAAAACTTGAAAATATACTAATGAATTTCCAAATTTGATATCTATGATACAATTTCATTACCCTCACAATGTGTATATTGACTTGTTGACAATTGCAACTAATTCAAGTTGTCTCTCTCACACTATATTGATTATCAAGTAAAACATCAATTTTATATGAAATGAATTGTGTATCATCCACGAGAGGGGCTCTATTTATAAGTTATTTTAGAGTTTTGGTTTCTTAGGGTTTTAGTGGTAGTTGTAATAGGATTCTAAAGTATGCATACCATTGCATACCATTACATACCATTGAGTATCCATACCATGGTATGCATGCCATTAGTTTCATATCATTTGTAATATCCATACCATGGTATGCATACCATTACTCTATACCATGGTATTGTATGGTATGCATACCATTCAATACCACATTGGTATGCATGCCATTGCATACCATGGTATTGCAATAATTATCACATACGTAATGTATCATAATGGTATGTATGCCGATGCATACCATGGTATCGCAATGATATGTATACCATTGCATACCATTGGTATGCATACCGTTTATAGGTTATTTTTAGGGTTTTAGTGGAATTTATCTTAGGTATTCTCAAGTATGGCATACCATTGGTATGCATACCATTATATGTTATTTTTAGGGTTTTAGTTGTCTTAGAGTTTTATAGGTAGTTTTCCTAGGGATTCTCAAGTATGCATACCATTGCATCGCGTGGTATTATTAGTATGCATACCATGGTATTGAAATGTTATGCATACCATAGTATTGCAATGCTATGCATACCATCGTATCACAATGATATGCATACCATAGTATTATTGCAATGGTATGCCTTCAATCAGTATGAATACCATTGCAAACCAATGGTATGCATACCATTAATTATGAATACCATTGCAAACCAATGGTATGCATACAATTTATAGGTTATTTTAGGGTTTTAGTTGTCTTAGGGGTTCTAGTGGTAGTTGTCTTGGGGATTCTCCAAGTATGGCATGCCATTGCATAGGGTACCAAGTTTTTAGGGTTTTAGTTGTCTTTGGGTTTTAGTGGTAGTTGTCTTGGGTATTCTCAAGGTATGCATACCATTGGTATGCATACCATTGCATACCGTAGTATTGCAATGGTATGCGCCTGCATAATTGTCCTATTAGTATGCATACCATGGTATCTAATTATGGTATGGATACTATTTATAGGTTATTTTTAGGGTTTTAGTTGTCTTAGGGTTTTAATGGTAGTTGTGTTAGGGATTCTCAAGTATAGAATACCATTTGCATACTATTGATATGCATGCCGACATAGGTTATTTTTAGGGGTTTTGGTTGTCATGTAGGGTTTTAGTGGTAGTTGTCTTATGGATTCTCAAGTATGCATACCATTTCCTACCAATGGTATGCATGCATCATTATTATGATAGTATGCATACCATTGCATACTAGTGTATGCATACCATTTCATACCAATGGTATGCATACCATTACATAATTGTATGCATACCATTTCATACCAATGGTCTGCATACCATTGCATACCAATTAATAATAAATACCATTTATAGGTTATTTTTAGGGTTTTTAGTTGTCTTAGGGTCTTCTTGGTAGTTGTCTTAAGGTATTCTCAAGTATGGAGATACTATTGTGTATACCATTGCATACCATTGATAATACTATACCATTTATATAGGTTATTTCACGGTTTTAGTTGTCTTCTAGAAGGTTTTAGTGGTAGTAGTCTTAGGGATTTTGAAGTATGAATACAATTGGTATGCATACCATCGCAATAACATGGTATTCCATCTCATTATAAATAATTTTAGGGTTTTAATTGTCTTAGGGTTTTTTAGTGGTAGTTTTCTTAGGGATTATCAAGTATGCATACCATTTCCTACCAATGGTATGCACATGCCATGTGTGCAATGGTATGCATACCATGGTAGTGAATAGTATGCATACCATGGTATACCAATGGTATTGCAATGGTATACATACCATGTTATGGTATGGTATGGTATGTGGAGGTGGTATGGTATGGTATGGTATGCTATAATGGTACATGCTATGCCTTGACATGCCATTTCTTTCCATCCCATGCCATGCCATTCCATGCCTTTACATTCACTTGCCTATGCCTTGCCTTTTTCCATACCATCACCTACATACCATGTAATTCCTTTCCATATCATGCCTCCAACATTCATTGCCTTTCCTTCACTTTCCCTTCTTTCTTTCCATGCCATACGCTTTCCGTCCATGCCTTGCCATGTCATTCCATGCCTTTCCTTGCATTCTTGCCATGCCTTTCCTTTTCCATGCCATGCATTTTGATGCTATACCATGCCATTCCTTTAGATTCCATGCCTTGCCATGTATATCTTCACTTGCCATGTCTTATCTTTCATACCATGTCTTTCCATACCATGCAGCCACTTGCCATGCCTTGCCTTCGCTTTCCATGCCTTTCCTTGCTCAATTGCCATGCCATCAAAGGATTTATACGTAAAAATTACAATAAAATGATTCATTAAGCATGTAATTCTATAGCTTGTTATCCCATATTTCTTATAGCAAAAATACTTGCATAAGAATTTTGATGTTTTGGTCAATGAGGCATAATTGATTTTGAAGAGGAAGCCAATTTTCAAGAACATTGTTTCGAGAATTTTGGGTAGTGTAGTCATGTGTTCCTTGGACAAATAAACTTGTGGGATATTACAGAAATCGGTTATTCTTCTCGGTTTAATTTTATGCCCTTGGACCAAATTGGTTGCATGTCCTTGAATGTCTTGAAGAGTTGCAACTTCAGCGATCAAAATCAAACCGAGACTTGGATGGGCAAACCATAAATTACATTGGATCCGAAGCACTGGGTCTCAAATAGGAGGCCCCTTCATTGTCATTTTTTCCACCAAAAACCCGTACCTTGGAGTATCTCCGACACTAGAGTTTTTTGTCAATGGATATAGTGCAATTTCTGAAGAGGAGGAAGATTTTCAAGAACATTGTGTTGGGATTTGTGGGTAGTGTAGTCGCGGTCATGACCAAATGAGCTTATGAGACTTAATGAAACTTAAATTATGCGTTCTATTAGAATTTTAGTGGCCCGGACCAAATTGGCCCTATGTCCACTGGAAGAAGTAAGCTTGAAGGCGGTTACGCTCATGATAAAACTCGAGCCGAATTTCCGGATGGGTGAACCATTAGTTGCATTGGATCAAGAGCACCAGGTTTCTCAATTTGAGGGGCTCTGTCATTTTGTCCACTAGAAAACCGTATCTTGGAGTATCTCCAGCACTAGAGTTTTTGGTAAATGAGTCATAGTGCAATTTTTTAAGAGGAGGTTGATTTTCAAGAACATTGTTTTGGTAATTTGTGGGTAGTGTAGTCATTTGTTCCTTGGCCAAATAGACTTGTAGAATCTACGAGCGCCGTTATTCTTTTCGGTTTGGATTTTATGCCCTTGAACCAATTTGGCCACATGTGCCTGAATGACTTGAAGAGGTGAGTTTCAAATCACAATAAAACTCAAAGAAGCCGGGACTTCGGATGGGAACCCTGAGTTACGTGGATTTGAACTTGGGTTTCAACTGGGGTGCCCTCCTTGTCATTTTGTCCCTTAGAAAAACCATATCTTGGTATGTTGGGCACTAGTGTTTGGTCAATGAGGCCTTAGTGTAATTTTGAAGAGGAGGATTTGATTTTTAGGAACTTTGTATGGAGAAATATTTTTAGGTGTAGTCACATGGTCCTTGGAAAATATATTTTGGGAGCTTACGATGTAACAACCCTAGTAAAATTTGTTAGATAATTAATTTTTCTAATACATGTTATTAATTAAACAAAGATTGGTATAATGATACTAATTAAATATTTATTAATTGATGAATTTGTTATAATTTGATTAATTAATTACATTACATTCATTAACTTGGGTATTAAATTAAGAGGGTTAATAAATTATATTGTTTAATTAAATGATCTACATATAATAGGGGATAAGAAGCATTAATAAGCAAATAGGAACATTAATTAATAATTGGGTAAGGGGCATTAACTACGAAAGAATAAGATAAAGTAATAAATGGGTAGGTAAGGAAATAAATGAGGAGAATGGTGAAGGGAATAAAATGGAGGGTTCTGAGAGGGTTATCATTCTACTTGGATTTTTGGGGAGGGCTCTCTTGGATTTGGGGAATTTGTTGGAGAGAGAGTTTGAGTGGGGAGTCGAGGAGCCGAAAAGTTCGATTACCATGAGCACCCGATTTCTTTGGAGGTTTTGGGCATGGGGGCCGGGATATCCATATGGTATCTTGGAAGCTAGGAGTTATCTAGTTGGCGGGGTGGAAACGGTTTTGGGCATTGTTTGACCTGATTTCGACGAACAACCAGATTGATGGGGGAATTAGCATCAGGGATAGGTAATTTATTTATTTTGTTAAGTAGTTCTTATGCTATAGGATAAAATTTTAATTTTTTGTCCAGATATCTTATGCTCATATGTTGGTGATTGAATTATTTTGTATGAGAAAGAATTATATGCTAAATTAAATTAAATTTCATATTTCTGGCTACTACATGGTATCGGGCGGTAGTTTGAAATCACGGGCTATAGATAGTTCAGCTCTAACTCTAGCTACATCTAACCTGCAAACCAAACACCGAAATTTTAACACAAATATAAATATAAATGAAATACATACTGAAAATGTAAAAACAAATATCATAATAAAAAAAAAAAAGAGACCACCGAGAGATCTTATCATTGAATATGATATCGGAAGCTTGGAAAGAATGTGAATATGATATCTTAATCTACATGTTAATGTGGGCAGAAAAACATCCTTAAAACTCTCATTTTTATACGGTCAGCCAAACTAGCTTTTTATTCGGTCAGCCAAACTGGTTTTTGACACCAGAGAATAGCAACGGAAAAATTACAAATACATTTTGGCCTATGAAAATATTACGGATACTGCATCGCCTAAGAGGAAAGAGGAATTATTTAGGAGAAGATTCATCGTTCAAGATGGCCATGGCCATGGTGGAGCAGTCAATTAGGAAGCAACACTATTGAATCTTTCAATGGTCAGAGATGCATCTAGTCATAAATTTGTGTTAATAGAAATAGAAAAACATATTATCAATGTACACAAAGGGCGAAATAGATTGATGGGACTTAAAGAGTCTGACATCTTGATGTATATATATAGGAGTGTATGGTGCATCTCCTTTGAAAGAATGGAAAGGGAAGAGGAGAAAGGAGAACCGATTCTGCAGGCTTTGATTCATAGAAACTCTAGAGGAGATTACAAGCAGTGTTACTAGATATGTGACAGGAGGCATTTCCATCAGAGCTACTTTAAATGCGAAGAATTATTATGCCGTTAATTAAATTTTTCCTTTGGTAAGACGAATACCTAGACATACAGGGCTATCTACAGTGTTCCTGACAAAGAAAGATTCAACCGATGTTATTGCTGCATCTTGATAAGTTACCCTCTTTCATGAACTTTACTTTTTAAGTATTTTGAATGTGACCGGATCTATATTTGGCCTACTATTATGTGTGAGAAGTATCATTTACAAGATGTGTTGAAATTGAGCAAGCATAATTACAAGTGCGAGTAGTGTATATTTAGTACAATAGTTTGGAAAGAAAACCATTATGTGTTTATTTCCTTTTTAAAAAGAAATAAATCAACTATTTTGTAGCGGTATGAAAAACCCTGAAATAAAGAAAACAAACACAAACAACAACAAATTTCTTACAATAACAATTACTCTACCACCCGAGGATCCTCAAGTCTGCAATAATGACATTTATAACCATTCTCACCATTTTATTGCATTGTAATCTGGCAGCTCTTGCTCCTTTAGACACATGATGTTGTGCACCCTTGGATATTCCTTTTGAATCTATTGTAGACAACTTGTGGGCATGTCGGGAAGACTTGGAGGAAAAGCGAGTTTTGTGTGGCTTATTCTTTTGAAGTCGGGAACCCACCATTGAATCGATATAAATGACCTCAAAATTTTGAAAAGGATTATGAGGAAAAACCTCGGATGTCCGTTAATGAATTCAAAGAATGCACTGTAAAATAAATAATTATGCTCTGGGTTTAGAAGGTTTTTGAGCGGGGTTTTTATTTCTTGTTGTTCAAGATGTCCTCAGTCATTCAGTTTACAACAACAGGAAGCAAATGAAGTAAGATTTGTTTGAAAACACATTGAATGGATACATAAGCGTCCTCTAGGAATATCCCCAGGAGGGTTTTAACACAAAAACCCTGGAGTTAATGTTACGGAGTCACTTACAAAACTTTAGAGCGTTAATTAAAGAAACCGGTCGTTCAAAAATATGGAGTAACTACAATTTAAAGGTTATTAAGACGATGGACCAAAATCATACACATAAATAAACCATGAAAACAAAATAGCCCGAGAAAACACAAACTGGCTTCAATTTTGAAAAAGAATATAAAACATATAATGAATCGACATGTACAAAATTCCATAATCCCGCTAAGCGGCAGGTTCTTAATTCTTAAAAAATTAACAATATATTTCAAAAAATTAACAGAAAACTCCCAAATTACCGACCTTAACACCAAATTACACAACCCTTTGTAAAATACCTTTCACAAGGCCAAAAAACTGCAAACTTCAAACACGCAGACAAATCAGATTCTGCACGAAAAAAATGAAGTACATACATAATTTTAAATGAACCTTCTGAAGAAAGATCAACACATAAGTTACCACCGCAACGCACTAACCATCTGCGCCACAGCCCACGCAGGCGCCAAGCCTCTTCATTCAACATGTCTCTACAATACAAATGTCCAACCAAATCCACGAGTAAGCACTTACCACAGGTCATACACAAAGCACCAAAGCCCAATGATCAAATGCCAAGAATTTGCTTGAAGAAAAGCAATACATATACAACCTCTCTTATGCCTTCCGATTGCACAACCTCGGGCTTAACCGAGGAGACCGAGGAAAAACACCTCAAGCTAAAAGCGGGGTTTGGAACAGGGCACATCATCTCTTGAGGAGGTTTGAACACCAAATCTGCATGTCGGCTCTCGACCAAGGCTCTCGGAATCATGGCAATTTAAGAAAAGCAGTCGAAGGCACCATTTAACGCACCAATCAAGTGTTTGAGACTTGCGGAAAGCATAAATATGAAACCTCCAGCGCATAATACTCACAAGCCATGATCAAATCAACACTAGCGTCGAGAGCAGAGGGACATAGTAGAATGCCCAAGCGGTAGAGGAAAGAGGCGGAAGAGAAGGATGCGTTTAGGGTTTGGAGAGCTAGGTGTAGGGTTTAGGGTTAGGTATGAAGATCAAGGCAGGCACGTGGAATCCATACGTGCCCACACTTGTTTTTAAATTATTTTGATATATATATATTTTATTCTTTGCTTATTTCATTTTATTTTAAATTACTTTAATTGCATTTTAAATAATTAATTTTAGTACAAATCTTAATTTTATTAATTGAATTAAATTTCCAATCTCGTTGAATGTCAAAGCAATTTTTTTGCATAGAAATTAAGTATTTACTTTCTAAACTTAATTTTATCCAAAGTAATTAATAATAATACTTAATAATAGTAATTAAGTAATTAATGTGTTATTAACATTACTATATTTAATAATGTTAATATAACATTCTGATATAATAAAATTATTTTTGGAGATTAAATTTGGAAGTCTATGGGTTTTAGAACCGACCACCCTGTGAAGTGCCTTAAGAGAACCAACACCAATGTAAGCCCTCCTTGGGTCTTTACAAATAAATTATTATACTTATTTATATTAATGGCATTGGCTCTTGTAAGGATTCAAATGGTGATATTATTAGGAAGATCTGTTAGGAAGATTAAGACTAATTGGCTTATTACTTGACCTATTGATCTGGAACCAGCTAGCCAGGTTGAATCATAATTAGTGAATGCACAGGAAATCAAGGTAAAGGCTTATTTAGTGTTGTTGATCTTTGTATCCCAAGTATAAACTACGATTGTCCAAGCATCAGGTTCACGAGGCCCCGTACACAATTCATCAGGCCAAGCACCAAGTCCCTCCACTCGATTCCACCAGTCAAATTCAACGTTAAATCTCAATGCAGCAGTCGACAATGCCAACACTACATGCCAAGGAAAATCTCTTGAGTCAAGCATTGGAGGATATTTAGTTGTGAGCGAAAAGTTAAAAGGACTTAAGACTAGGACAGGCGGGAAAGGAGGCGACATATGCACTAGGAGGTAAGCATAGGAATTGGTAGTATGGCACAAGGATAGCATAGCTACATGGCAAGAGACCAATAGTTTTTTATATAGGAATTGAAAGAAGATCCAAGCAGGCGGCTTAATCCTAACCCTAACCTAGCCAATCCCTAAAGGAGTAATGTCTATTTCTGAGGACAAATGAAAAATTATGCCTAACACTGTTTCTAGTTTAAGTAGCGCACATTTGAAACGTCCTTGAACTCAACCACGAAACTTTGGTTGATCTGTTTAAAAGCATCACGGGATGGATTAGGACTAGGAGGAGTTGAGGCGGGGCGTCGACACAACACCACCAACACCTGACACCACACCACCACCATCGCCCAAACTAGCTCCCATACTCTGCATCATTGGAAGCCATTGAGACTTTAAAAGGAAGGCGACAAGCGAGAGTAAGGGGCCCGAAGTGGAACCCCACCATATAGAGCAGGTAATCATAAGACCAAAAGAGTTGAGGAGGACCTCACTACGAAGACATCACCGCGAAGTGCAGAAGATAAAACTTCCGGAGTTTGTCGAGTGTATGGAGTGAGCGGCGTGGAAGCATGGTTGGAAGGCATGACAAAGGTGTTTTTCCTTAAGGGACTATGCATCCAACTCAAGGAAAATGTAATTTTCGGTTGAGAGACAATGCCTTGAAATGGTGGGGTAACTTGGAAAGACAACTGTACCTTACCCCATACATGGTATCTTGGGAACTTTTAGAGGAGACGTTCTGAAGGAAATGTCTACCGGCATACTACAAGGAACAATAGGTAGGAGAATTTTATGCCTTAGTATAGGGAAACATAAGCGTAGAAGAATATGAGATCATATATATGGAACTGGTCAAATATGTTTCATTATATGGATAATGACCAACGGTAGGCAAAGTGCTTCATCTATGGATTGAACCCTAAGATAAGAGCTATGGTCGCGGATGTAAGAACCATCTTGATGTGACGGAGTGGAAAATCGCAGCGTTATGTGGAAGACATGAACTAGCGAGTACAATCTCGACATTTATGCATTGTCACGGATTAAGTGAGGAAGGTAAAGAATTTTCGGAGGAGAAATCCAGGCCACCGCCATATTAGTAGCGAGAGCTAGCCAAGGAATGAGTAGCCACGGGGATTTCAGTAGCAGCGGTCACGACATCTGGATTTCATCACCAACAGTAAAGCGGGTCGAACAACAGGAGCGACTAGTAGGAAGGTTCGAGGAAGGAACTCATTTGAAGGCAGTCCTGCATAACAATGCATGGGTTCAATCTAAGTGTTACTGGGCCAGAGTCACGGAGGACCCCATTACCAGCGTGTTGCTTGAGTTACAATCGGGGTTTGTGTATAGAGAAGGGAAAGGCGATGGGAGATCAAGTAGAAGCCAGTTCATAGCGGTTAATAGCCGCTGGTGAACATTTATCCACGGTGGTGGAGTCATCGGTACACTAAATCCTTATCAATGTTAATATTTTGTTTTGATTATGAGGTGCGACATATAGTTCATTTCACCATCTGCATTAGAAAGGTGGGTTGGCGACCCTCGAGAATGATAGAGGCTTTTAAATAAAGTCGAGATGGCAGGTGAAAAATAGCGATAGGACCTAGTGTAGATGGTGTATATTAGACACGGGTGTGTGTACTACTAGGTTTAAGGTATACATCATTGCTCTCGGGGCATATGACCACAATCATTGGAATGGATTGGTTAGCAGCTCACCGCGATTTTGTGGAATTATTTTACAAGAAGGAACAACATGTTGATGATGAAGGAAGAGCAGTAGAGATCGAGTTAATGCAGAGGAGAAAAGTGTGGAATTCGCTTTATATCAACTATGAAGGTTAAGCGATGCTTGGTGGGTGTTGACTTTATATGTGGTGGAATTAGTGAATGAAAGGAAGGGACCTCATTGGATCGGTGCACGGTGTCGAATTTAAAGATGTTTTCAAGCGAGTTACCGGTTACCTCTTGAGGGAGATTGATTTTACCATTAAGCTAAAAACTGGTTCAGAACCAATATCCAAGACTACGTAGGATAATGATCTTTGGAACTTTGTAATTACAAATGCAGTTGAAGGATTCTTTGGACTTAGGGATAATAAGGCCAAATGTCTCACCTTGGGAAACGCTGCGATGAATTTTTGTAAAGAAGAAGGATGGATCCTTATGGTATGTATAGACTCTGAGGGACTTGAACCATGTATAATTGAAAAATAGGTACTTGTCTTCATGAATAGATGGCCTCTTGATCAGATGAATGGTGTGACGGTGTTCTCTAAGATTGATTTTCAATCAGGGTGTCATCGATTAAGGATTAAGGAAGGTGACATCCCAAAGCGCCTTCGAACTGGGGTTTGGACATTACGAGTTTTGTGTAGTACCTTTCGGATTGACCAATGTAGCGGTCATGAGCCTCATGAATAAATGATGGAAGTATTTAGACTGTTTTGTACAAGTCTTCTAGATGACATCCTCATCTATTCAAACAATGAAAGAGAACACTAGGAACACTTACGAATAGTGTTTTCTTTCCTTAGAGAGAAAAAATTATGCTGAGGAAGTTGTCATAGTGTTCCTTTTTTTCAGAAAGAGATCCACTATTTGAGTCATATCATTTCCAGTGAAGGAATCTCGATGGACCCAAAAAAGGTAAAATGCCATTATGGAGTGGCGGTCAGAAAAATGCACATGAGGTGACAATCTTCATGGGGCTAACAGGTTATTATCAGGAGATTTGTGGAAGGATTCTCCAAAATAGTGAAACCCATCACCACCTTGTAGCGCAAGGGGTTCAGGTACGAATGGACAAAAGAGTGTGATAGTGCATTCGTACGAAGCAAGGGTTACTAACTAGTGTACCCATTCTCACGAGTGTCGGATATGGAAAAAGGACTACGGTCACATGGATGCCCCTCGAGAAGCAAGGGTTGGGGGCCATGCTAATGTAAGATGGATGAGTGATAACCTTGTAATAAGAGAAGTTGAAGAAACACAAAGAGTTATACACGACTCATGATTTAGAGTTGCAGTTAGCAATGTAGCTCACGAAAATTTGGAGGCACTATCTTGTGGGGTGAAACTTTGAGCTCAAAACGGACCATCAAAGTTTAAAACATCTCTTCACTCAAAAGTCTAAATGCCAGACAAAGGATATGGAGTGAGTTTGTGAGTGTATGCAATTTTACGGTATTTCATTTGGCATCAAGGAAAAGAGGTTACTAACTAGTGTGCCAATTCTACGAGTGTCGGATATGGAAAAGGACTTCACAGTCTGCATGGATGCCTCGAAGCAAGGGTTGGGGGCCATGCTAATGTAGGATGGAAGAGTGATAGCTTATGTGTCAAGGAAGTTGAAGAAACACAAAGAGTTATACACGACTCATGATTTAGAGTTGCCAGTTGTAATGCTAGCTCTGAAAATTTGGAGGCACTATCTTGTGGGGTGAAACTTTGAGCTCAAAACAGACCATCAAAGTTTAAAACATCTCTTCACTCAAAGAGATCTAAATGCCAGGCAAAGGATATGGAGTGAGTTTATGAGTGTGTACGAATTTGGTATTTCGTACATCAAGGGAAAGGAAAATGTGGTCGTAGATGCCTTGAGTAGGAGACCATGTATCTTCTTCTTGATAACCTTAAAGATCAATATGAGGGAACATGTGTTGACACAACTCCAACAAGACAATTGGTATTTAAAGGTTACTTCAAACCTCCAAAGCAGGAGGCAGTTAGATCCAAAGTATGAAGGATATAGTCTGGAAACAAACGGACTGTTAAGATATCGAGGAAGGATGTACATCCCTGAGAATGGGGATATTCAAAGCATCATACTGAAGGAAGCCCATAGAGAACTTTATTGTGCGCATCTGGGTGTGAAGAATATGTACACAGATATAAGGAAACTCTTCTTCTGGGTAGGCATGAAGCACAATGTAGTCCATTTCGTCGCCAAGTGCCTAGAATGTCAACAAGTGAAAGCCGACCACCATCACCCGGCAGGCCTCCTACAACCAC
>SNQJ01S0155930.1:12855-35337 GCA_010110895.2 Picea sitchensis | reverse complement strand
TTCTCCATTCTTGATTCACCTTCCTTGTTTCCACATCATGAATTTCATGGGATGCATTTTCACTTTCAGGTGTCTTCTCTGTTATGAAATTTTTCAATACTTCCATGATCTCCCCTTTTAAACCCTCCATCATCTCTTGTAGTTCATCTTTGGTAACTATATTCTTTTGTAAATCATTTATGTCCCTACGCATTTCCTCACCTTCATCAAGAGTCCAAGTAGGATTTTCTGGAGGCTTAGTTGGTGTAGAAGTTCCCTTTTTGGGTGGGATGTTGGCCAAGCGTCACTTTTGAACCTTGATTTCGAGGTGGTTCTGCTAGACAATATTTCTTCTGTAGTATCTCCCACGTTTTGGCCCTTATGGGTATGAAACTTTATTTTATGTAGTTCTCTAATATTTCTTCTCTGCAATGCCATAGGTCTGATCAAAATTGGATGTGCCAAGTGGAATTTATGGTAACTTCCCCACAACTTGTCGATTTTTGGCCTTTCCAGGAGGTCTCACTTGTATAGAATTCTCCGCAACAAATAATTGATATAAAATTCTGAATGTCACACCCAAAATACTACAGGTTGTCCACGATCCAATGCAACCAGTCCCACTCAATTTGGATACTCTAGGAAGAAGTTATGATTGTTTTACCTAGAACACCTTCTTGAGACTAGTCAATAGGACTAGTCAGATACCCTATCTTGCACAGGGTGTATCTACAAATTTAATATGACCCAGAAGCTTCACTTTTTACCATAGATACATTACTAATTTTTGTAAATTTACTCTGGATTTCAGGGTCTGAAACATTACAGAAAATTTTTTATAGCGAAAAGTTTGCAGTGACTCATTTCAGGATTATTCAAGAACCCTATATTGTACAGGATGTATCTCCGAAAGTATACGGCCTCAGGAGCTGAATTTTGATCCCAACGTACCTTGATCCGTATTCTAAATATCCTCCAAGCCGTTCCTTCTAAAGCGTTGTAGAAAAAAAGTTATAGCTAAAATTCCACGGTGTCTCATATGTAGCAGCGAAACCCCAAGACCTTGAGCTCTGATACCATATGTTAGGAACCAAATATCAATATAGCATAGAAAAACCTCATAAAAAGTACTCAATGCCTTGAAAAATAGATAATTTCAGATAATAAGCCTCTTCGAGGGGGCAACCTCCTTGTACCCCACTTAAATGTTCAAGTACAAGATGATTCAAAATGAAAATGTCTCATTGGTATATATAGGAGACTAGGAGGTATAATTACAACTAATGGCCTAAAGCCGGCATAAATAAAATAACATTACTAATCTAAATTACAACTAATGGCCTAAAGCCGACATAAATAAAATAGCATTACTAATCTAATATGCCCCAATTAAGGGGTAATGAGCCAATATTAGGGCTTAACAAGCAACTTAACCCATGATTAACTCCTAGTTTTATCCACTTTGACTAGTCAACTTCTTCTAGGAGATTCTAGAATAATTTAACTTCTTTGACCTTCTATATAACTAATGAGGGTTCTCCAACTTCACATGGCCATAAATCTCTAACCGTGAGGAGTTATGTGACATTCCACATATCATCGAAAATGGCATGACATGTACTATCCATATAGAATAGTCTTACATGTAAATATACTAACCTTCATATCATTATACATCAAACAAACTTAGGTCCCTTAACTATAATATTGGGGCTACTAAAATTTTCTACCCGACTTGCTTCAAGGGTTGACATCAATGACAACCAACCCAATTAATCAACAATAATATTATAGATGATAAGAAAAATATTAATAGAGCAACCTTGAACTTTGAGAATAAACCATATCAATGGTATCAATGGATAGTTAAAAGGAAGTCACATTTTTATCATTATACTTGGGGTTTATTTACAAGAGATTTACAAGCACAAAATGGGAAAGTTTTGGAACATGACTACTTCAGTCAATTAAAAAGAATCAAGAAATTGGGTGATATTGAATATTATAATTCATAATTTCAGTTATTGTCCACAAAGGTAGATTACACAAGTGATGAGCATTTTTTGGAAGCTTACATGGGTGGATTAAAGGAATAAATTAAACATGGAATTTTCCTAAGACATCCCACAAATATTGTGGAAGCTATGATATTTTCTTGTTATATTCAAGACAGGAATAAAGATGCACAAAATCCTACCAATGGATCATACACATGAAGAAGAGATCATTTTTGTTACATAAGAAAAATGTACCTCAACCGACAAGGATGATACCACAAAAAATGGATGAAATAAGAACAAAGGGACTATGTTTCAATTGTGACAACAAGTATAGTAAGGGGAATAAATGCAGTGAGAAGAAATTATTCTACATAGGATGTGACGAGGAATAAGATCCACAATTGGAACCATAACAAGATATATATCTAGAAGATACTACTCCAACGATATCTTGTCATGCATTGGTTGGTATCATTACTCCAGAATCCCTTAAGATACAAGGATACATCAAAATAAAAAGGTAACTATGTTTATTTATTCTAGTAGTACCCATAACTTCAACAATAACAAATTAGAAAAACATCTCAATTGCTTTGTATTTCTAGCACCATAGTTTCAAGTAATGATTGTAGATGGAGGTACCATAAATTATTCTAGGAAGTGCCATAGTATTAAGCTCAATATTGGAGAGTGTCTTTTGGATAGTCCCATGATTTCCATCCAAAATGGGTGGCAATGATGTTGTATTACGGGTCAGATGGTTACAATCATTTGGAACAATGGACCTTAAATCTCAATATCTTTTCATGATATTTTCGTCAAAAGGAAAGGAAATCGATCTTAGAGGTATCCAATGGAAACCCTCTAACGTGATAAGCTCTAATAACATGACACAATTATTCAAAAAGAGACACCATGGTGTAATTGCATAATTATACTCACTAAATGTTCAAACATTTATATCCTCTACTCCATTGTATCTCCAAATAATTATCAACAATCATTCCATAGTATTTAGAGAAATTCCTAAGTGTATTCCACTTGACCGAGATCATGACCATGCTATTCATTTGAAACTAGGAATTATACCACCTAACATTAGGCCTTATAGGTATCCATATGCACAGAAGAGTGAGATTGAGCATATGATATAAGAAATTTTAGAGGTCAACATCATTCAAACCAACCAAATTTGTTTCTCTTCACCAACGGTGATGGTTATGAAAAATGATGGTTCATAGAAGATGTCTCCAGATTATAGATAACTCAACAAAATGACATTCAAAGACAAGTTTCCTATTCCTTTCATTGATGATTTATTAAAAAAATTGCATGGATAAATTTTCTTTACTAAAATGGATCTTCGTTCATGATATCATCAAATCAGAATGAGGTAGGAAGACATTCCCAAAAACTATTTTCTAACAAAATAAGGACATTATGAGTTTTTGGTTATGCCATTTGGGCTTACGAATGCACCCTCAACATATCAAAGATTGTTGAATTCTATTTTCAAGACCCTCTTTAGAAATTTTGTGTTAGTATTTTTTTATGACATTCTAATATACAACAAATCTTGGGAAGAGCATGTACAACTTGTTGACAAAGTATGACAACTATTAGAAGAGAAACAAATTTATGAAAATCCTTCGAGGTGTTCCTCTGGGGTTCAAGAAGTGGAATATTTGGGTCATATTGTATCTCATGAAGGTGTAAAAGTGGACCCTAACAAAATTAAATCTATNGACAAAGTATGACAACTATTAGAAGAGAAACAAATTTATGAAAATCCTTCGAGGTGTTCCTCTGGGGTTCAAGAAGTGGAATATTTGGGTCATATTGTATCTCATGAAGGTGTAAAAGTGGACCCTAACAAAATTAAATCTATCAGGGAATGGCCAATTTCCAAAACCTTGAAGAAACTTAGAGGATTCTTAGGATTGACATGTTATTATTTCAAGTTTGTCAAGAACTGTTGTAAAACAACAACACTCCAGCAACATTATTAAATAAGGAATCATTTCTTGCACTAGAAAGGAAAAAAAATATTTTGAAAAACTTAAGGAGGCTTTGTGTACAACTCATGTCCTGGCCACACCTAGATTCACAAAAACATTTATTGTGGAGTGTGATGCGTCATTCCATGGTACTGGTGCAGTTTTGATGCAAGAAGGAATGCATATTTCCTTTTAAATCAACCAACTTAAAGGGAACAAGATTGTCAAACCCATTTATGAGAAATAAATATTGTCCATACTACATGAATTTAAGAAATGACACCCTTACATAATAGGAAGACACTTCAAAGTAAAAATAGATCATGATAGTTTGAAGTACTTATTGGAGAAACTATTATCTTTAGAAGAGAAAAAAAAATGTGTTACCAATATGTTAGGTTATGACTTTGAAATTATCTACAAAAAATGAAATCATAATGTTGGTAGATTCCCTTTCAAGGAAATAAGAAGAAACAGAAGGTTCACTATGTGTTATTTCTATTCCGTAATATATTTGGGTATTGGAGGAATCAAAGATAGAATGGAAGAAATATCAAGAGATATGCAAGATCGTTCAACAACTACAAGAGGATACCATTTCATTAGATAATGTTTTATGGAAGAATGACTTGTTGTGGTATCATGATCACTTATATTTATGTAATAATTCCCAACTCAAAGAAAAGGTCCTTTTGTAATTGCACACTTCTCCTACAAGAGGAAATTCATGATTCTTGAAAAGATACCATAGGATCAAGAAGGATTACTTTCTGGGAAGGTCTTAAAATTGATGTTCAAACATTTTTGTTTGAATGTGTGGTATTCCAACATAATATGGGAGAGACAATCAAGAATCCAGATCTCCTACGACCATTATCTATACTAGGTTAACATTGGGGTGATGTTTCAATAGATTTTATTATAGGCGTACCCAAATCTAAAGGAAAGATTATCATCATGGTAGTAATGGATCGATTGAAAAAATATTCCCATTTTCTCTCTCTTTCTCATCCTTTTAAAGAAAGTGTAGTATCTGCAAAATTCATTGATATGGGGAAATCCCCCCCTAAAATGGGTCTAAGGAATAGGAAGAGCGATAAATCCCTTAAAATACTGACTTATCTCTAATCTACCCTAAAAAAATATAGACTAAGTGATAAGAGAAAGAGAGAAGAGAAGGTTAAGAAGTACACCTTGAATCCTTACGGTTGATGTAGACCTCTTCCACTTGTTGTTGCCTCTTAGATTACTGATATCCTCCCAAAGATTACCTGCAAGGGGTTAAGAATACAATGCAACAACATATACAATCTATAATGATCACTTGAAATCTTAAATATAGATATAAATGATCAAATTAACAAGAACATATACACATAGGGTTTGGGGAAAAAGATAATCTCTTTTATTCAAATTCAAGATGAAAGGTTATAACCTTTGCTTGCGAACACCACTCTATGAACCAATTCCATGATCTTTTGTCATGGCTCCAAGTGCATCAATCCCACATAGAATTCTCACAACCAACATACCATCAAGGGAAGAAGGAAGGGTTGCATAGGGAGAATGCCTGGAGGGGAAAGCTAAGGCTAAAAATCAAAGAAAGATGCAAAACTTGGGAAATGAAAGGGAAAGGATTTTGAAAGAATTTTCTTATTCTCTTGTTCATATGTATAAATGACTTTCCAAGACCACTTTTCATATGATAAAAATATGGCAATTCGATTTGGGGATGGGCTACAAGGGGTAAAATTGTTAGAAAACCCTCTATAGCCCGTAAACTCAACTGAAATATGTGCAATTATATATTTTTTGCAACTTTTGGAGGTCAACGCAGGCTACTTAACATGCAGTAAGAATATGTATGTGGGATATAAAGTATGTAGAATGCATGTGTACGCAGGATATTAGTGCAACAAGGCGCGTACATTATCCAAATGATCTGAAAATCGAAGGCTTAGCAATTACACTATAACCTCAATTTAATCAAGACCTTTTTCTCACTGTGCATGTGAATATGACAACAAAAAATACTTGAATAATTAAGAGCAATAAAATATAACACAAGAATGAAAACCATCAACAAATTGAACACAAGAAGTTGATAATGGAGTTCGACAATATGGCCTACGACTTTGTGCCTTTGTCTTCAGTGAGGGAAGATTTCTCTATTCAATATTCAATGATTTAAAATATGCATTCAAATTAAATCATATAGGAATATGAATGACTAGATTTATTTTTCTCTATCTCAGAAACCTGACGCAACAGATGGCACTGAAAAGAGAGTAATAGAACTCCCGAAAACTGCCTCCAAAGCTCAACTACTTTGCACTGCTCAAGACTACTTGACCTTGGATTCAAGATTCTTTATTGATTATTTCTTGTTTAAAACATCAAAATGGCTTGGTTTATATATCCATGAGGTAGAGGGATCAAATCCCAACATCCCACTTCTTGTGGCACTCAATTTGGCCCAATATCCACCAAGATATGGCCAAAAAAACATAAAATCATGAATAAACCTAATAATAAGGTGGAAAACCCATATTTGGGAAAAAATGTGTGCTAGCCCTCTTTCTCCGGGACCTTATTCACATGGCGCGCTATGTGGTCGAGCACTGGCACCTTATCCTCTACCTGCCCCCCTGGTCTAGTGCCTATGGTCGCGTGGATAACCCCCTCCAACTGGGGCTTATCCCAAACTTCGTGCCCAATCCGAAGTTAAATGCAATTCCTGCCATTTATATAAATAAGGAGCACATGTGCCTTATTGGTTAGCACATTTTTTCTAGTCTGTTGGCTTACCCAGAGGTCACGGGTTCAATTCCCTCGGAGGTGGAACAAAATTTTACCCAGCCGTCTTTGACTAAATTCGGGGTGCCACGTGGAACCCAGTGATTGGGCCATGTGTCACCCTATGAATGGGTCGTACTGTCCAATCATCAACCCACTCACCTACATAGTCAAATTCCCATTCATACCTACCACGTCATCACCATACTTTCCACATCATCACCGTACCTACCACGTGTCATGTTGTATGACTGCCACGTGTCCATTTTTTATTGGTCCAAATCAGCCCCTAAAAATGCCAAAATTGACTTCCATGTGGCATGTCCTGGTGCTTCCATGTGTCATGATGATGTCATATGCCACCTGTCCTACTGACGTATTGCTGACACCAACAATATGGACTGTTGACATTGACTTTGACTTTTTTGCCAGTTTGACCTGAACTTCAGATCGCGATATTAGGATCATATGATGTCCTTTTGAGCCCGTTCAAGTTGCGTTGGGTTTGTATTCATGAGGCCTTCACAAACATCTGTTTTGACATCATTCTAAGAATATCTATTTTTAGGCTTTTCTGAGCCCTATCAAGCTCCTGGATCTAAATCTAGATCACGCCTTCCCACTAAGGACCTTTTGGACCCCAAAAGGTTTATTACATCAATTGAATCTATCCTTACATCAATCAACTAATGAAAAATAGACTAGAATTAACATTAACTAAAATCAATAAGGGATTCCATAAATCAAATCACTTTTATTACATTAATGACAATGACACTAACTCAATTTACATATAGGGCATAAAATCTTCCCAGTTCTAGTTGGACGACCCATCTCCTTCCAACAAAGTGTCACGGTCATTCCTCTGCTTCTCCGCAACATCCGCTTGTTATCCTCTTCTAGCGTCCTTCTGTTCCTTTGCATCATCCGTCTTTTTCTTGGGCCCTTTGGGCTTTGTTGAGCATCGCAACTCTGGATGAAACCTCCAACAGTTATCCTCATAATGTCTGCTCTTCTGACAATGTGAGCAAGTATTTCTTGCTCGAAGAAACTTTATGGAATCATGCCTTAACTGATTCGAATCCACCTTGGATTTATTTAGCTCCTTCCCTGGCTGCACTGACTTTTCTCGTAGATTCTTTTTGATCTGCAATGTCACATCATCGCATCTTAGCATACTTTTTGTTTCCATGATATTTCTTCCATATACTTTCTGTTTCCAACAGTTTGTAACACAATGGTTATTGCTGCTACAAAACGTGCATGGAATTGTTTTCCTGATAACATTCATGACTCTATCCTACTCATCAGTAAAGGTGGGCGAAGGTGATTTATACCTTACAACCTGTTTACCTTTCTTTCGTGACTCGTTGTTTGTGTCGCTGTTGGCTCAAGCTGCCTATTTGCCTTGCCAAGTTCGAAACCATTCTGGTGTCAATTCTAGATGTTGCTTCCAACATTGGTCAACATTGTGTCCAAACTTTTGACAGTGTGTGCAGTGAATCACTAGACTCTCATCCTCAGAAGATCCTCCTTCATATCCCAATCCTTCCCGGAGTGGATGCTCATGCACTTCAATCGGCTCGGCTCTGCCTTCGCCATTTTTTCCAAGGCCTTGCCCCTTCCGGTATCCAAACTTCGATATAATTCGCATACCGACTACTTTGGTATGTTTCTCAAATGATGCTATCTCTGGATGGTTGGACTCCACTTCCTGATCAACTACAGGTGAGGCTGGAGTGTAATCAGTGCTTTCTACTAGCAAAGAGAATGTGCCAATGGCCTCTCCTATCGACTGCTCCTCAATCGGAGTAGCATGAGTATATGAATCCTCCTCATCTGATTGCCTCTGGAATGGATGAGTTCCATCATCCCTGACAGGGCTCAGGCTTCTAACTGAAGGACATCCTCCAACTCGCCTTGCTTCCATTGCCAACATTAACGTTTGCATTCTTTCTCTGTCTTCCTCGATAATCTGCACCAATCTTCGCAATTCAACATTCTCTTTATGCATGGCTTGGTTGATCTCCTCAATCTCCCGGAGTCTAGATCTCTTCAATATTTTTCCCATATTCACAGTTCCTGCAAATGTCAGCCTGCTCTGATACCACTTGATCCTAAAATCGAAGGCTTAACAATTATACTATAACCTCAATTTAATCAAGACCTTTTTCTGACTGTACATGTGAATATGAAAACAACAAATACTTGAATAATTAAGAGAAATAACAGATAACACAAGAATGAAAACCATCAACAAATTGAACACACGAAGTTGATAACGGAGTTCGACAATCTCGCCTACTTCTCCGGGCCTTTGTCTTCAGTGAGGGAGTCTTTCTCTATTCAATATTCAATGCTTTACAATTTGCATTCAAATTACACCGTATAGGGCTCTGACTGAATAGTTTTATTATTCTCTATCTCAGAAACCTGATGCAACATACAGCACTGAAAACGGAGTAATAGAGCTCCCGGAAACTGCCTCCAAAGCTCAGCTACTTTGCACTGCTCAAGACTACTTGACCTTGGCTTAAAGATTATTTGATGCTTCTTGCTTGTTTAAAACATCACAATGGATTGTTTTATATAGCCATGAGGTAGAGGGATCAAATCCCAACATCCCACTTCTTGTGGCACTCAATTTGGCCCAATATCCACCAAGAAATGGCCAAAAAACCATAAAATCAGCATAAAATCATGAATAAACCTAATAATAAGGTGGAAAACCCATATTTGGGCAAAAATGTGCGTTATCCCTCTTTCTTCGGGGCCTTGGTCGCATGGCATGCCATGTGGCCGAGCGTTGGCACCTTATCCTCTGCTTGCCCCCCTGGTCTAGCGCATATGGTCACGTGGATAGACCCCTCCGACCAGGGCTTATCCCAAACTTCGCGCCCAATCTGAAGTTAAATGAAGTTCCTGCCATTTATATAAACAAGGAACACATGTTCCTTGTTGGTTAGCGCATTTTTTCTAGTCCGTTGCCTTACCCGGAGGTTACGGGTTCAATTCCCCTGGAGGCAGAACAAACTTTTACCCAGCCGTCTTTGGCCAAATTCGGGGTGCCACATGGTGCCCAGTGATTGGACCACGTGTCACCCTGTGAATGGGTTGTACTATCTAGTCATTAACCCATTCACCTACATAGTCATCTTCCCAGTCATACCTTCCACGTCATCACCGTACCTGCCACATCATCACCGTACCTGCCACGTGTCATGTTGTACGACTGCCATGTGTCCAATTTTTATTAGTCCAAATAAGCCCCTAAAAATGCCAAAAATGACTGCCACATGGCACATCCTGGTGCTTTCATGTGTCATGCTGACGTCATCTACCACCTATCTTGTTGATGTCTGCAGTACAGACTATTGACTTTCACTTTGACTTTTTTGTCAATTTGACTTGAACTTCAGATCGTGATATCAAGAGCATACTATGTCTGTTTGTGCCTGTTAAAGTTGCATTGGGTTCATATTAACAAGGCCTTCACACATGTCCGTTTTGAGATAGTTCTAAGAACATTTGTTTTTAGGCTTTTCTGAGCCCTATCAAGCTCCTAGATCCAAATCTAGATCACCAAAGAATGGTTTTTTAGAAGGAAACCTCAACAATGTGTTTGTAAAAGTATGCAAATGGATGGGAAAATGTCTTCAATGCATATATGTGGAATTTTTGGACTATAAAAGATGCCCCCTAATGTGTGAGGTCATAAGAGAAACTGATGGTCGAAATGCATTACAATATATTTACATAGTGGTAAGGCATGGAGTTGAGTGAGCCCGAGATGAGTGTTCATGAGTGTGTCATATACAAAATAATGATAATCTCTTTGAGGAAAGCATACCCATTTTCGGGATAAAATAATCATGGCTACCAATTAAGTACACTGTAGATCCATGTGATATAAAATAATCACGACTACAAAAAAAATATGAATGTCTATATAAAGTGTATCAACGAACAATATACAATGGATATACATCTCAAAATCATCTGAAAATATAAAAGTACAATGTGATATGCATCTTCAGGAAGCATCAATGCCTGTGGCTGAGATGATAAATTCATAACTCGAGAAACAACTTCAAGATCTTCAAAACTTAGGTAGGAGTACAATAGGAGTGTAAGACTCACTACTATGAGGTCTTTGACATGTCATTGGGGAAAAAATGGAGGACCTCAATCATCAAGAAAAAAAATTCATTAATTCTGAATCCGAACTTCACTGCACTCTCAGGATGGCTAACTCATGAAAGTCAAGAGATCAACTGCAGAATAGCTGACTCAGGTTGGATAAAAATTCCCTTAGACAAAATCATGACAAAATGATGAGACTTAGGCAACATACTATTGAAATAATTATGTGATACATGAGGCACCACAAACTCTCCGTATGTTTGGAAGAGTAACCAAATGGAGGAGGACACAACTCTATGTAACGAGAACAACTTCCTAAGGTCATACTAGATCCCAATGCTTGAAGAAAAAATGGAAGGATGTTCTTTGTGAAAGGGTGACTATATTTCTGCCAAAAAAAGAGAATGTATATCCCGTCCCCTCTTTTTGGAATATTTTATTTTTTTGTCTTTTTCAAATTTTTAACAAGCTTTTAAAAAAAATAAAAGAATTCTATGTTACAAAGGAGGAACGAGTGTCACAGGAAAGAAAAATGGTTCCAAGTGCATGGAACATATTGAGGTTCAGTGAAAGGAGACATGTGCAGGATAAGGACACTCGAGAAAATTCCTCCATCGTTCAAGGTGTCAGATCGCAATGGAAAAAAGTGTTGTGAGGCTTGCACCTAAGGAATGATCTACAGGTTCAGTAATAGAAACATGAAGTTGGAATTAGTCCAAAAGATGCAAGGATGAGACATGCAATGCGATTATAGCATGACACAACAAGAATCCTTCCATGTGAGGTTTTATGATCTTAGAGAAGGTAAGCTAGGTGTTTTTTCACATTTAGAGAGTTTGAAAAAACACTAAAATAAGACTCCAGAGTGTTCCTTTTTCGTAATTAGTCCAATGGGTCTGAAAAAGGATTAAACTCATACCAAAATGATATCTCCTCAAAATCATTTTAACGAGTGTGACAGAGACAATATCACTCGACTATCTTTTTGATTTTAAGGAGTCTGAAAACACCTTAACTGTGGACTCGTAACCTTTTTCTAAATTTAGTCCCTTGAGCCCGAAAAATTATAAAACATAACTTAGGATAACTCTCTCAGCGATACATGTCTCTTGAGGCATACTTTTTTCTTGGGTAATATATTGGCCATGAAAAGGGTTAAACTTATGCCAAATAGATATTCCTTCTGGAACAATTAACAAGTGTGAAAGGAACAAGGTTACTTGGCCATCTTTTCATATTTAGAGAGTTTGAAAACATATTAAGTATGGACTCCAAGGGGTTTCCTGTTTTTTAGATAATCTCCAAGGCCCAAAAAAGAGATAAACCAAAGCAAGGAGAATTTCCCTTTTTCACAAATTTAGTTCCTCGAGCCTGAAAAAGGGTTAAACTTACACCTGAGAATACTCTCCTAGATAATAAAATTTCCTAGGGAATATCTTTATTTGTAAATTAACCATCCATACCGAAAAAGGTGTAAACTACCACCGGACAAATGTTCCTTCAAATTTGAGTTTGACGGTGTGAAGGGAAACAAGATCACTCGACAATGTTTTAAATTTTAGAGAGTCTGAAAAGGGATTAAAGAGGACTCTAGGGGGGATTATTTTATTAAGTAATTTGAATGATATCAAAAAGAATAAATAAATTCTCGTTAGATGTTGTTTTCAAAGTTTAAGCGAGCTTGAAAGACAAAAAACCATTCTCTTAGGGAGTCCATCGGGTATAGGCCAGGAAAATATGAAGAAGAATGAGGCTTCAAAACATAGTCATGGCATGGCTAAAAGGACTCCCAAGCCTATGGAAAAATCACAACATGGATGCCAAAATGTAGCAAAAGATCTACCTAGGGAATCCATGTAGAGGAAGGCTCTACCACTTAATTACGACACTTCTAAAGAAGCATAGAAGGTTCCATGATGTACTTTGGTGGGGTCGATCCTATGTCAAAGTGGAAAAAGTCAATGAACTGCAATATAAAAGGTGATGAGAGTCTAACCTACTTTCAAGTGTCGAAAAAAAAAATTCACCACGGGGTGATGTGAGTGTAACCCATCTCATAAAAACACCAAACCAAAAAACAAAGTTCATAAGAACAACCCAAAGATCCCCCAAAAAGAAACCCAAGCAGCCACCAAGCCAAGAATAGGTAAAAAGAGGACCAAACTAGGGAAAAAGGAGCCAAAATGTCTATAAATAGGGGTACCTCTACAACATTTGGTTGCATGGATGGGGGTAGGTCCTCAATATCTTCCATAGAGAGGGAATTTGGCACTCTATGGGAAAGACTTTCCCTATTCTGTAAACGAGTTGGAAGGGAGAAAAATTGGTAGCAATATTGACTGAGGCTCGATAAGCCTAAAGTGTCGATTACATCATGGTGGTAGACTACTTCACTAAGTGGGTCAAGGCCATGCCGACATTCAGTAATGATGAAGAAACAATTGTTCTTTTTCATTTTTAACCAGATTGTAGCCAGGTTCGGTATTCCGAAGGAGATTGTCACAGACAATGGAAGTCACTTCGAAAACAAGACGGTGACTGAGCTAACATAAAAATTGGGGTTTAAGAAAGAACATTCATCACCCTACTATCCATAGGTGAATGGTCAAGTAGAGGTTGTTAATAAGTCTCTCAAGAGTATTCTTCAATGGATGATCAATTTGGCAAAGTCGAATTACCATTTTATGTTGTGATCGACACTTTAGGCTTATTGAACCTCAGTCAAGATTGCTACTCGTTTTTCTCCCTTCCAACTCATTTACAGGATAGGGTACACTAATTTTGAAACTTCCGATTGAAAGTGGTAATGATTTTCCCAAATAATCATTGATCAATGGGGATATTTTCCTTATTTCATCTTTAGACTCTTGGTATGGAGATACACTTGTGTATCTTTAGACTTTGAAGTTCCCTTCCTCTTCTTCTCGTGACGAGCATCGCTGAATACACCATCAAACATGGAACCATATTATCATCGATGATACTTTATATCATCGAGGAGTTGATTACATTCTCCATCGTTGTTTCACTCACGAAGATGAATAGATTGTGTTGAATGATTGTCACACTCGAGCATGTGGTGGTCACTTATATGGGTTGGAAACAATCCAAAAAATTCTTCGCACTAGATACTTCTGGCCCTCGTTGATAAAATATTGTGTAGAGATGATCAATAAGCATCACCCATGCCCGATATTCTCTCGAAATATGTGGGCACACCCTGCTCCCATGTTTCCATTTATTGTTGTTGGTCCCTTCATCAAGTGGGGGATTGATTTCAGTACATGTCACCTAGCTTTAGCCAGGGGGCATCGTTATATCATCGTGGTGGTAGACTACTTCACTAAGTGGGTCGAGGACATGCCAACATTCAGTAATGATGAAGAAACAATTTCACTTTTTCATTTTTAACTAGATTGTAGCCAGGTTTGGTATTCCGAAGGAGATTGTCACAAACAATGGAAGTCACTTTGAAAACAAGACGATGATCGAGCTAACATAAAAAATGGGGTTTAAGAAAGAACATTCATCACCCTACTATCCACAGGTGAATGGTCAAGTGGAGGTTTTTAATAATTCTCTCAAGAGTATTCTCCAACACATGATCAATTCGGCAAAGTCGAATAAGCATTTTATGTTGTAATCGACACTTTAGGCTTATCGAACCTCAGTCAAGATCACTACCAGTTTTTCTCCCTTCCAACTCATTTTTAGGATAGGGTAAGTCTTTCCCATAGAGTGCCAACAGTCCAAGGCCATTGCTAGCACTAGACCACATATGTGTCGAGGGTACTATTTTTGTACTCCCTTATGTAAAGAGGGCTTCATCCTAGCGATGTATACTAACTCTATTTTAGGATTTATGGCCCACTTTTGTACTTATGACATTATTTTTTAGACATATTATTATATATATACATATTTTTTCCTTATCGATAAAATAAATTGTACAAATGTATTTACATATGTGTGTATGTGTGTGATTTTACTTTTATGTGTGAGCAATATGCCAATCTAACACATGATTATCCAATGTATTAGTTAGTTGATTAGATCTCCTAGGAACATGAATATAAGTAATATAGTTAAAATAGTGTTCTAAGAGACGTACCCTAAGGAATCGTTAGTGAAGGGTGGGATCATAGACATGGTACACTCCATTTAACTGACACATGACTAGTTGAGCATATAGATAAACCCGGAGGTGAGAAATACCATGTGACAAGGCATCACACAGTAATTTTATTACGACACTGTACTCAACAACATTATTGGTTTCTTCGCCCAGACAAATACCTCTAGAGGACACCAACTAACTAATGTGCATGAATATCACCCAATATGCAGAAGAAAGCCTCCAAGTGTGTCAGTTATCAGCATCTACAAACCCAACATAGACCTCATATTCACTTGACATCTGCCACAGTCAAAAGAAACACAATAAAATACTCGTCCATAGGACAAAAAGACAAAAATGTATAAATAAAACTGTACATTATATAAAAGAAGTCACACTCAGGTGACCAACCTAAGTGTAATACTTATTAAGTTAGAGCCCATTTCTAGGCTCCGACAAAGAATTACCCTCAAATTCAACCAATTGATAGGAACCATTTTCTAAAACTTTATTAACAATGAACGGTCTGAACCGCATAGGTTTGAATTTTCCTTCCCCCAAGAGATTTTTATCTTGGTCATAGACCAAGACAAGATATCCTTCAAAGAAAAATATAGGGTAGATGGACCGATCATACTGACACTTGACACGTTGCGTGTGAGCCTCGTTGGTCAAGGTTGCATCTCGACGTTGCTCGTAGAGATGCTTGAGATATAGGAGACTCTCTTCAAGTGGAGTAGTGTCGAGAAGTAATTCCACTACCAACCTAAGAGAGGGAATTTGGCACTCTATGGGAAAGACTTTACCTATCCTGTAAATGAGTTGGAAGGGAGAAAAACTAGTAGAAATCTTGACTAAGGTTCGATAAGCCTAAAGTGTCGATTACAACATAAAATTCTAATTCGACTTTGCCGAATTAATCATTCGTTCAAGAAAACTATTGAGAGAGTTATTAACAAAATCCACTTGAACAGTCACCTGTGGATAGTAGGGTGATGAATTTTCTTTCTTAAACCCCATTTTTGATGTTATCTCGGTCATCGTCTTGTTTTCGAAGTGACTTCCATTGTCTGTGACAATCTCCTTCGAAATACCGAACCTGGCTAAAATCTGGTTAAAAATGAAAAATTGTAATTGTTTCTTCGTCATTAATGAATGTCAGCATGGCATTGACCCACTTAGTGAAGTAGTCTACCGCCACGATGATATAATGATGTCCCCTGGCTAAAGCTAGGTGACTTGTAGTGAAATAAATCCCCCACTTGATGAAGGGACCAACAACAATAACTGGAAACATGGGAGCAAGGTGTGCCCGCATCTTTTGAGAGAATATCGGTCATGGGTGATGCTTATTGATCGTCTCTACACAATATTTTATCAACAAGGGCCAGAAGTAGTTTATTTGGGTTGTTTCCAACCCAAACAAGTGACCACCACATGCTCGAGTTTGAAAATCATTCAACACAATATATTCCTCTTCGTGTGTGAGACAACGATGGAGAATTTAATCAAATCCTTGAAGATATAAAGTATCATTGATGATAAGATGGTTCCATGCTTGATGGTGTATTCAGTGATGTTCATTGCAAAATGAAGAGGAAGGACACTTCAAAGTATGAATATACACATGTATATCTCCATACCAAGGGTCCGAAGATGCAATAAGGAAAATATCCCCATTGATCAGTGATTCTTTGGGAAAATCATTACCACTTTCGATCGGAAGTTCCAAAATTAGTTCAGCAAAGACCAAGGAATTTTTAGATTTTTCCGAACCAAAATCCAAGTAAAATTATTGCAGGATGACTATCCATCGATTGATTTTCTCATCGATGACCCATCATGTCAACACATATTGAAAAGGGTTCATGAAATCTAGAATAGTGGTCTTGCGAAGTAAGATGTAATGACAGAATCATTTGAAAGAATGGACAGCTTGCAAAGCGAGTTTATCAACATGGGTGTAGTTTAGTTTCGGTCCTACCAAGCCTTAGATAAGATAGTAGATAACATTCTCTTAGAGTGTGTCATCATCTTGGACCAATACCATGCCAATAGTAGACTCTACAACAACCAAATACAACAAGAAATCCTTTCCATAATCAAAAGGATTGAGTAGAGGGGAAAATGTCAGAGCATGTTTCAATTCTTTGAAAGAGCGTTGAGCCTCTTCATCCCAACAAAATGGGACCACTTTCTTCAAGAGACACATAAACCCTTTAGTAATCTTGACATAGTTGGTAACAAAATGCCGAAGAAAGTTATATTTCCTCTGTATACTTTGAATTTGGGGGATTGTGCATGGGGGAGACAATTGAACTATTCCTCAATGTTTAGAGGATAGACCATGATCCCTTTAGTTGACAAAATAAAACCTAATAAGTGACCCGATGTCATGAAAAAATACACTTATTCATATTCAGGTGAGTCCAATAGTAGTGACACCTCTCAAGGATAAGTCGTAAGTGGGCAGGATGATCAGATCTCTTACAAGAACGTGATTCCAGATCATCAAGATATGTCTTGAATATATACTTGAGGTCATGGAAGGTGAATGACATGGCATGCTAAAAAGTGGCTCAAATATTATTAATGCCGAAAGGCATTTTCCTGTATATGAATGTACCCCAAGGACAAATAAACATTGTTTTATGTTGATCCTCGAGTTTTATATGAATCTAGTTGTATCTAGAAAAGCCATCCATAAAAGAAAATACCTCACAACCCGTTTATTCATCGACAATCTGATCAAAGAATGGGGTTGGAAAATTGTCTTTCAGGAAAGCTTTATTCATATCATGAAAGTCCATATACACACAGATTGTACCTTGTTTTTTGTTGACAGGAACAAGGTTTGACACAAATTTTGTCAACTGCACTGGATAGACAAAACCATCCTTAGTGAGTTTCTCTACCTCAACCTTGATCATCCCTGCCTTGCAAGGATTGATTGGGTGAACCTTCTTTTGGACATTCTTAACATCGGGGTAAGTTGTAATCTTGTGTTCAACTATACATGGGTCAATGTCTGACATATCCTCATAAGAACAAGAAAAACCATCGTGAAACTCCTTAAATAATCCAATGTAGATCTGAATCTCCTCGGAGGAAAAATATGCTCCAACAAAGATGTTTTCTATGACACCGGGGGTTAGAGAGATGTCAATAAGAATTGTTTCAGATATACTTTCCATGTTTCCCTCGGCATAGATTTAGTGCATGGCTAGATGGTTAACAGGACAAGTGCCATCTCCATTCATGGTCATAGTGAATTCTCCTTATTTTACTCTCCCCATCTCATGTAAAAAGGAATATCTATGGTGGAGATCATCCCAAGGTCTATCTGACCCGATGATTTCCTCCAAGATCGCCTCATCAAAGGGAAATACTAAGTGCAAAGGATCGTGAATAGAAATAGAGTCTTGAGTCGAAATAGGCTCGAGAATGAGATCTAGCTCTTGTCAGGGAGTTGGATCAGGGTTGGTTGAGGTTTGATGGACAATGTTGTACACAACCTCAACAATATATAGAGGCATAAACATTCTATGATTCCCTACCCCTTCCATCAAAGCCGATGGGGAAGGTAAATTCCACGGGTCGTTAAAGTAACTCATTCAAAAAGAAGCAACTTGAAATATCATAGCCTTCGACTGATCGGGGATAATTTAAATAAACTTGACATCATTGGAAGACAATGGATAATCAAAAGTCCCCATTAGATATGGAAACAATATGACACCTAAGTTGAAGTTACATGGTTGCGGGTTGTCAATCATCGGGACCGTGGATGCCCCCAATGAAGGGTCGGGATGGGAGAAGGATAATTGATCAATTATTATGATATGGTCTTCATGAGGAAAACATAAGACCCAAAAAATGGTGGATACAACTATTGTCATAGCGTAAGTCCAACTTTGTCCTAACAAAAGATTATAGTCGAGAGGCACATCAACTTCTTTTACCTCAACACACATGGTTTTTCCCTCCAACTATATGGGGAAGGAGGGAATTATGCCATGTGGTCTAAAATACCGGTCGTTAAACTTGGYTAACAACTTCGACGAYAGAAACAACTCAAGTTGTCCAATGGACTTCCAACATGCCAACGATATCACGCAAGTTGAGGCACCCTCATCAACCACCATACGAAAAATGTTCCATGTCAACGATTTTGTGGCATAAACCACTACTATCTAAAAAGTGACRTGGTGAGGTAGACAAGGTTTATAATCTGTAGGGTCAAAAACAATCATTCATAAGGAAGACAACAATGCTTTCCTATGTGAGGGGAAAATATGGAGAACTTCCACAACGGACATTGCACAAGGTGTTTGTGCTAGATCCTCCATGATAGAGTAATTCTGAGTAGCCCTTGTGGTTGGGTTGTGAGAAGCCTTCTTAAACACACCTTTAGGGATGCGAGTCAAAGTTTTTCCCACAATACCCTCAATATGAAGAGGAGGCGATGGGGTGGAGGCTTATTTTCCCTTCTCAACATATTCTCACATTCCATAACTATGAGCATCTGATCTCATCATATACAAGTTTTTGTATCCATTATTATCATTAAGCACAGGGTCTCCTTGATTTTCCCTAGGTGCATTTGTGGATGAGGAATCTTGAGCCATATTTTTCCCTTGTGGGAAAGGGTTGGTTTAAATAATAGGCTATTGTTGTGCCAATATATTTTGGGCCACCTCAAGCCAAGGGCATTGGTGAGTCAAGTGATCATCTGTGCAAAGCTTACACATAAACTTCACTTTCCTCTTCTTTTTTTTACCCTCACCATCATTATCCACAACCTTCTTATCCCCCTTATCCTTAGTGTTTTTATATTTCCTCTTTCCCTCAAGTTTTTGGTTACCCTTGGGATTTTTCAACTGCACACTGTGTACATCTGACGTTTGGGTTGCAGGGGCAGCCAAACCAGGAGTTTGGATGGCCACATTCTATTGAATTGATAACTTTTGTAACTGGTTAGTCAACTAATCTGTGGGATTTTGTTGTGTTGAGAATAATATACCATCGACATGAGGCCAAGACTTATGTTTGGTCTTGTCGAAATTCGATCGTGGTGCATCCAAAAGTATATAGTACATCATACCATATTGAGAGTAAATCAACTCCAATATTGCCTGCTCTCATAATAGCCTCGTATTCAAAAAAATATCTTGGATGTCGTGACGTCTTTGAATACACAAGGCACCAAGGACTTTAGGAACCAATTGAGCCAAAATGTGGGAGGGACCTTCACTTTGATCAAGCTATTCTATCGATTCCATTCTCAGATGTGATCTGAGATATGGATGAGTTATGTTTGCTTGAAGTTGGTAAGCAACTGAGTTTCGACATCATATCTTACCGGTAACTGGAAATGGTTTAAGAAAACCATAGCTAGGTCATAAAATTAATTATACTTCCATCTATCGAGCTCGATATACCATTTCGTAGTACCCCCTATAAGAGTGTGTTGAAATAAACACAACTAAACAAAGTCATCCTTCAATGAGTTGGATGAGCACCATAAATGAAATGGTGTAACATGATCACTTCGATATTCACCAGGATTGCCTTCAAACTTAGGGATTTTCGAGGGAAACATAGTCGGCATGGGAGACCAACATGGATCTTAACAGATCATATCGTTCAACAGCCTTGACAAGTCTAGAAAATGAAGAGTTTCTAGAAAAGGTAGTCTAGGTTGTGGAGGATTCAAAGGAAAAGAGGGGCCTGAATTTTGACTGGCACCAGGTTGCGAGTAAATTTTTTCCTGATTGTCAGGATTTTGGTAGAAACCATGGTGGCCCTGAATAGTAAAAGGATTTTGTGCTTGATTCTACATCATCGATAGAGTCGCATAATTGGATGACATAACTTGTGTAAGGATTTCTCCCTACACGGTATTCCAAGAACCTTGGTTGGGTATGCCCCCAGTCGATCCTCCCGGAATATGTATTGAACCTTATCTGAGGTTCCACTAAGTGTGGGAGGGTTTTTCCCTGATCGGCATCCCTTGTGAAGGAAACGAGCCCTGCTAGGGATTTCCAAGACCTTGTGAGGAGTAAACTACTATCATCACTCCCTATGAAGGAACAAAGCCTTGCATAGGATTTGGTTGACCAAAGACAGGGTTTCCCCATGACAAGAAATAAGATGATGAGAAAGTGTTGTTTCCAAACACACCAAACAAATAAAAAGGCATAGACCCTACCAGAGTCATATAGGATTGATTCCCATGAATCCCTCCACTAAACAAGGTGGAGTTGTTGTTAATGTTGAATGGCTACTGGAAAGAACCTCTGAGCGAAGGGTACGAAGGAGGGATATGACCCCCACAGTAAGGAATAGTGTTAAACAGGGTAGTGGTTCCCACAAAATATCCTTGCAAGGGAGCGATAGAACTACCTATCCCAAGACCAAAAATATTTAGAGTAGAGTAGGTAAAGGTCAAACTAGAGTTAAAACCCACCATCCCATATGAAAAGGGAGCGCCAAACACGTTCTGGATAGAAGGAAAAATGGTTATAGTCATTGAGAGGACTGTGCCACTGCCAAAAGTTGTGGGTGTCTAGACAGTCATAGTTCTTATAGGTAGAGGTGGGGGAGGAGGCACGACACCCCCTCCCACGACAACCGATATGGGAGTATGAGGACTCCCATAAGAGGTAGCACTAGTCACTTCCATCGCCTCTCATCTAACAGAATGATGTTTAGGTGAAGTAATCTTAAAAGGGACTATCTAAATAAGAAGTGGCACTAATAAATCACTGATCGAAGGGTTTGTGGGCCTAAAGCATTCATATTTGAGGTCATAAATAGTGGACTCCTTTGGTGCAAAAAATTATTCTCGAGGAGAAATATCGAGTATAGTTTCCTATGGCCTGATCACTTCAAACGAACCATTTTTATCTATCCTTCGCCTCAGTGGTGGCCGAGGTGGATTTAAAGTAACCAGTGAAAAGCCATGAATCCTATGTGAGAGACAAAGTTTTTGATCTTCCACCTTGTGAAATGATCAATCGACACTCTAAGGTTAAGCTAGCATGAAACATAGAGCACACACTAAAAAGTTCATAATGGAAAATCAAGCAATCAACTTACTAGTAGGAAGAACAATTATGCCAATCAACACTAGAGGAACTTACCAGTCCAAGTGTAACTAGAACATGAAAACACCATATGGGTATACTCTACAAAGTGAAATCCAACATATTCCCTAGGTACCGTGGTATACCCCCATAGTCACCCATGTAATTACCTAAAAATAGGAAAGTAGGTTGCCATGTTGTAGTCAGTTACTAGGTGGGTACAGTCGACAATCGAGCTAATTGTAATGAGAAGGATAACAAAGTCCAAATCCTTTCAAGGGTACTGAAGAAAAATGGCCTGAAATAAAAATTAGGATCTTGAATGGATTCAAAGTCCACGAAGCTCCGTAGTCAAATGCAGT
>SNQJ01S0155929.1:0-22374 GCA_010110895.2 Picea sitchensis | reverse complement strand
CAAGGGGAGGGGCATGTCAAGCCCTAATATTGGCTCATTACCCTTTAATTGGGGCATATTATATTAGTAATGTTATTTTATCTATGTCGGCTTTAGGCCATTAGTTGTAATTATACCTCCTAGTCTCCTATATATACCAAGGAGACATTTTCATTTTGAATCATATGGGACTTGAACATTTAAGTGGGGTAAAAGGAGGTTGCCCCCTCGAAGAGGCTTATTATATGAAATTATCTCTTTTTCAAGGCATTGAGTACTTTTTCTAAGGATTTTCTATGCTATATTGATATTTGGTTCTTAACATATTTTTTCTATATCTCGATTAAAATAGAAAGGTAATATTGTGGAGTTTTTTCCAAATCGGTTCTTTGTTCAATATTTGAAGATATTTCAGTCGATTTTCATCAGAGGGATTCTTGAACCAAAGGAAAGTTCGTATAAATTCAATGACATGAATTGTCTCGACCCTGAACAAAATTTTATTGTTGCTCACACTATTGGACAAAGTAGAACTTGGCATGAATGAATTGAACACTTGAAAGTTTTAAGTCTTCACTTGATTGAAACTAAAAAAATCCTTGTTGGTTTACCAAAAGTTTCTCCCCCTGATGGAGTCTATAAAGGATGTGTTTTTAGAAAGCACCATTAGGAACCTTTTGAATATAGAAAAGCATGGTGAGAACATAACCTCTTGGAGTTGGTTTACAATGATCTTTGTTGCATCAATATACCTTTCCTGGCAGGTGCAAGGTATATATTAACTTTCGTTGATGATCTCTCTCATTTTTCTTGGGTTTATTTTCTGAAGAAAAAGAATCTTGTCTTTGAAAAGTTCAAATAATTTATAGCCTTTTCTGAAAATAAATGTGGTCAACCCATCAAGTTCCCGAGATTAGACAATGTTCGTGAGTATGTAAATCGAACTTTTCATGAATACCTAGTTCGATCTAGTATTGAATGACAATGGTTGCTTCCTCATACACCTCAGCAGAATTGCATTGGATAATGCAAGAATTAAACATTATTAGAAATGGATATATGTATTTTGAAATCCAAATATTTTCCTCCTTGCTTCTGGGTTGAAGATGTATATTATGAAAACCATCTTCTCAATCACATATTGAATCGATATGTTCCTTTTTTCACTCCATTTGAATGATGGTGTGTAAGGAATACCTTAGTCATCCACCTCGGTGTGTTTGGATTTGTTTCTTGGGCTCATATTTTTTATGATTGCATAAAGAAGTTAGATGCAAAGAGTCATGCTTGCATAATGATTGTCTACTTTGAAGAGTGTAAAGTATATCGACTATTTGATCCTGTCAAATGAAAAATCATTATCCAATGAAATGTATGGTTTGACGGGAAGTATTATAACATCACATTGTTGAATTCTTCCTTTGGATTGTTATAGGATAATCACTTTGATGTTGTTTCTGACTCTAGTTCTCTTGTTCCATTTTCCATTTCTTTGATTGAACAATCAAAATATGTTCTTATTTTGACTTGATCATTGACCTCCGAGTCGATTAGTCCACCGATATTTGTTTTGACAAGTTCGCCCTCTCTTTCAAATGAACCTGTTTTGACTTCTGATTGACCTTCTGATTTGAACAACAGTTCACCTCTTTCTTGTATACCCAAATAGGTTGTTTTTAGGCTCCAAATATGTCATATTTTATACAATGTAAAACCTCCATTCATAAGATATATTCCCGCACTCTTGATACATTCTATATCCATTATCCCGTCACTTACCACTAATTACATCCATTCTACCTTATGGTTGATTATTGTTGTTTTCTTGTCTTTTTAAGTGATTAAAGATGTTTTTAACATGATTTTATCAATTGTGGTTTAATCCTATGTTTCTATGTCCAAGAAACATGTTCCTATATTGTTCAGGTTCTGGTACATGCACCATCCATGTTCTGGTACTTGTATTGTTCATGTTACGGTCCCTGCACTGGAGGTCATCCAATACTCCAAGTCATCTGGTACCAGAAGGTTCTACAGTCAACCGGTATCTTCAAAGTCATCCAATACCCACACTCCATGTCATCCAATACTAGCACATCCGGTACCAATACTGCGCTCATCCAGTACTCCAAGTCATCTGGTACCAGAAGGTTCTACAATCAATCTGTACCTGCACAGTCATCTGGTACCCATACTCTATGTTGTCTGGTATAAACACTCTGTGTCATCCAATACTCAGCTCGTCCGGTACAATTTATGTGCTTGACCAGTACCAATGTTGTGCTCATCTGGTACCAGCATCAACAACCGTCCGGTACTAGATATAGTTCGAAATTTTGGAAAGATTCTAGAGGAAAATCAGGGACATGGGTTTTGTCCAGAGTGACATTTACATGCGGACACATGGGAAAAATTCACCCAGATCACACTTTTGAACCTTCAACTCAAGGGGAATGATTCTAAAAAAATTAGCAAAAATCTCAAACTACCAACTTGCACCTCGATTTACGTGCATATGGTATCAGATATATAATTTCTACGATATGCGTTTTGTCTATAATGTGGAAAATTGAGTAATACACATGAAATTTTTCAAAATGCGAATTAGTTTGGAAGATATGGTGGATCCCTAACTTGAATCTGCCCAAATTACAATAAAACCTAGATTTTTGAGGATTTTATTTAAAATTGTAAATTTGAAATATGAGCATTGGGATTCGGTCCCATCCACTCCTCAATGATTTTTCATGTATAACTAATCATCATATGGATGTGATAAAGGGCCGTTAGTTTCATGAATTTTTCGTAAGTAAGAGGTTTCTTCTTGTGACAAAGCTTTAAGGAGTTGGCTTCCATGTCAAAAGAGAGTTCCATGATTAAATGAAGAGATGATTGTTGTTGATCTATTCTGCATCTCCTTGGCTTGATATGATCATTCTAAGGAATCACTGACCATCTGAGAAGGGCCCCTCAGTATGGGTAAGTGTTACCATGTTTTAATTCGTTTAGTAGAATAGAATAGAATTGTATTTCTAGTTTTCTTATGTGTGGTTTAATTTCCACTTGTCTATTTGATTTAGTTTTATGAATTAAGGGTTATTCAAAAATCAAGAGTGATTCTTCATTGGTATGAAATTCACATTATCCTATGTACTTTCATTTTCTATGTTCCTGCACTCTATTATGTTTCTACACCTTGATTGAATTCAATGTTTCTTGCACACTCAATTATTAGTATAGCCACTCGAGGCCTATATTCATATTTCTCACACCCAATTCGATTATGGTAGTTGAGTTTTGTTTAAAAAAGAAAATAAATTAAGAATACATAAACATTCATCCATATATTTTCACCCTCATCCCTCTTGTGCGAATTTATTAAGACCATACTCTTCCACCACATTTATATGATCTATCCCCTATCCATCAACATTGTTTTGAACACCTAGAAATTCTGGTCAAGTGTCATTATTGAGTTGACTTGATAGTGTGGATTTGACAAAGCCAACTCTAACAATTGATGGTTATATGTGGACAAGATCTTCCCTATTCCAAGGGATTTGGTTAGATATTGAAGCTATAAATAGAAGACACATTGGGTCATTATCATCATGTAATTCTTGTTGTTGTACAATATGTCCAATATGCATTTTTATGTTTTGATCACAATGCACTATGCTTAATTGTTGTAACGATTTCTTTAGAGACCACCTTATATATTCAAAAAATTAATTCCTCTTTTATTATATATACTTATGTTTGTCTATTTCATATCAGTTTACACTCATCACCAAAATGGTATCAGAGATGATGGTTTGAAACCTTGCATGTAATCCACAAATCTTATTGAGTCTGACTTGTTGTGTGATTGAATCTGGGACGATGATTTGCAGTCTGTAACTTGTGGAAATAGATTCAATGTGTCTAGATATTGAAGATGTATTCAAATATTGATACCGTGATTTTGAATGGATCAAATTATGAAGTATGGGTACCAAACATGGAAACATTAATGAAGAGTAAAGGACCGTGGTAGTATATAAATACTTTGATTCCAAATCCAATAGAACATCACACAAAGTTCACTATTGATGGAAATAAGGATGAGATTGTAGGGGTAATCACGACCTATATCTCATAGGAGATCATTTTGACATCAATGGAATCAAATTCCTTCATTAAGTATGGAATAAGTTGAAGATGTTATTCAACAAAGTTGATGAAATCCACATCATGCAATTGGGAAAATAGTTGATCTCTCTTGATCCTCATTCCTTTGACAGAATAGACCACTATTTGGAATGTGTGAAGGAGATGCATAAGAAATTGGGAGAATGTGGAAAGAAATGTCAGAAGAAATATGAACAACTCATCGATATGGTCACAATGATATTGAGAACACCATTAGACATGCTCATTTCAAATTTTAGCACCAACTCGTAGGAGCACAAGGAAGATGGTAAGGATTACATGTTTGAATATTTATATGGTCTTATGATCATTGATCAACATAGAATACTTGAAGAAGGCAATATCGGTGATAAACATCAAGCCCATTTTCTCAATGGAAAAGGAAATTTGAATCACAAAGAAAGAGGATGGTTTGATATTCCAATATAGAGACCTGGATGCCTCTACCACAAAAATAAATGGAAGTACATGCACCCCGTCAAAGTTGAAAGAAGAAGACATGTCAATACTTTCTAAATAATGGACATGTGGAGAAGGTTTTCTATAAGAAGATAAACAATTTAGAGGATAAGGTTAAACTGAGACGTGTTGGCTATTAGTCGACCCACTGATAATTTCACCTTCCAAGATAGAAATTCTCAAGCCTTGTTGTCTCATTCTACATAGAAGGAATAGGTAGTCGAATATAGGTGAAATAATCACATGGATAAGGATGCTTCCTTATTCACCTCCTTGAATGAAGCTGAGGACAGGAAGATTTATGTTGTTGATGAGTTTTCTTTGGATATTTATGGTAAAAGTGATGTTTCCTATCAACATGGGAGAATTGTTGAGGTGTATCAGTTGTCGAAACTCAATGATAACATGTTGTTTGTATATCAATTAACATAGAAAGGTAATATTGTAGAGTTTTGTCCAGATCGGTTCTTTGTTCAATATTTGAAGAAAGTTCAGTCAATTTTCATGAGAGGGTTTCTCGAACAAAAGGAAAGTTTGTATAAATTTTATGACATGAATCAACTCAACCTTGAACAAAATTTTATTGTTGTTCACACTAATGGACAAAGTTGAGATTGGCATGAATGAATTGAACACTTGAATTTTTTAAGTCTTCACTTGATGGAAACTCAAAAAATCCTTGTTGGTTTACCTAAAGTTTCTCCCCCTGATGGAGTCTATAAAGGAAGTGTTCTTAAAAATCACCATTAGGAACCTTTTGACTATGGAAAAGCATGGTGATAACATAACCTCCCGGAGTTGGTTTTTAATGATCTTTGTTGCATCAAAATACCTTTCCTGGTAGGTGAAAGGTATATATTAACTTTCATTTATGATCTCTCTCATTTTTCTTGGGTTTATTTTCTGAAGAAAAAGAATCTTGTCTTTGAAAAGTTCAAATAATTTACAGCCTTTTCTGAAAAGAAATGTGGTCAACCCATCAAGATTTTGAGTTTAGACAATGTTGGTGAGTATGTAAATCAAACTTTTGATGAATACCTAGTTCGATCTAGTATTGAATGACAATGGTTGTTTCCTCATACACCTTATCAGAATGGAATTGCATAATGCAAGAATTAGACATTATTAGAAATGGATAGATGTATTTTGAAATCCAAATATTTTCCTCCTTTCTTTTGGGCTGAAGATGTATATTGTGAAAACTATCTTCTCAATCACATCTTGAATTGATATGTTCCTTTGTTCACTCCATTTAAATGATAGTGTGGAAGGAATACCTTAGTCATCCACCTCCATGTGTTTGGATTTGTTTCTTGGGCTCGTATTTTTTATTATTGCATAAAGAAGTTAATGCAAAGAGTCATGCTTGCATCATGATGGGCTACTTTGAAGAGTGTAAAGTATATCAACTATTTGATCCTGTCAAACAAAAAATCATTATCCAATGAAATGTATGGTTTGATGGGAAGTATTATAACATCACGTTGTTGAATGTTTCCTTTGGATTGTTATAGGATAATCACTTTGATGTTGTTTCTGAATCTGGTTTTCTTGTTCCATTTTCCATTTGTTCGATTGGAAAATCAAAATATGTTCTTATTTTGACTAGATCGTTGAAGTCCAAGTTGATTAGTCCATCGATATTTGTTTTGACTAGTTCACCCTCTCTTTCGAATGAACCTGTTTTGATTTCTTATTGACCTTCTTCTTTGAAATACAGTTCACCCCTTTCTTTTCTACCCAAATAGGTTGTTTTTGGGCTCCAAATATGTCATATTTTCTACCATGTAAAACCTCCATTCATAAGCTATATTCCCGCACTCTTGATACATTCTATAGCCACTATCCTATCACTTACCACTAATTACATCCATTCTACCTTGTGGTTTTTTACTGTTGTTTTCTTGTATTTTTAAGTGATTAAAGATGTTTTTAACATGATTTATCGTTATGGTCTAATCCTATGTTTCCATGTCCAAGAAACATGCTCCTATACTGTTTAGGTTCTAATACCTGCACTATCCATGTTCCGGTACCTATATTGTTCCTGTTACGGTACCTGCACTGGAGGTCATTTGATAATCCAAGTCATCCGGTACCAGAAGGTTCCACAGTCAACCGATACCTACATAGTCATCCGGTACCCACACTCCATGTAATCTGGTACCCACACTCCATGTCATCTAGTACTAGATCATCTGGTACCAATAATGCGCTCATCCAATACTCCAAGTCATCCGGTACCAGAAGGTTCTACAGTCAACCGGTACCTGCACAGTCATCCGGTACCCATACTCCATGTTGTTCGGTACCCACACTCCATGTCATCTCATACTCAACTCATCCAGTACCAATTTTGCACTCATCTGCTACCAATGTTGTGCTCGTCCGGTACCAGCATCAACAATCGTCTGATACCAGATATTGTTCGAAATTTTGGAAAGATTCTAGAGGAAAATCGGGTACATGGGTTTTTTCCAGAGCGACATTTACATGGGGAAACATGTGTAAAATTCCCCTAGATCACACGTGTGGACCTCCATCTTAGGGGGAATGATTCTGCAAAAATTAGCAAAAATCTCAAACTGCCAACTTGTGCCTCGATTTTCGTGCATATGGTATCATATATATAATTTCTACGATATGCTTTTTGTCTATAATGTGTAAAATTAAGTAATACGCAAGCACTTTTTCAAAATGTGAATTAGTTTGGAATATATGGGTGGATCCTTAACTCGAATCTGCCCAAATTACAATAAAACCCAGATTTTTGAGGATTTTATTTAAAATTGTAAATTTGAAATCTGAGCATTGGGATTCGGCCCCATCCACTCCTAAATGATTTTTCATGTATAAATAATCCTCATATGGCTGTGAGAAATGGACATTAGTTTCATGAAGCTTTTGTGAGTAAGAGGTTTGTTCTTGTGAGAAAGCTTTAAGGAGTTGACTTCCATGTAAAAAGAGAGTTCCATGATTAAATGAAGAGATGATTGTTGTTGATCTATTCTGCATATCCTTGGCTTGATCTGATCATTCTCAGGCTTCACTGACCATCTGAGAAGGGCCCCTTGGTATGGGTAAGTGTTTACATGTTTTAACTCGTTTAGTAGAATAGAATAGAATTGTATTTCTAGTTTTCTTATGTGTGGTTTAATTTCCACTTGTCTATTTGATTTACCTTTATGAATTCACGGTTATTCAAAACTCTAGAGTGATTCTTCATTGGTATGCAATTCACATTTCCTTTGGACTTTCATTTTCTATGTTCCTGCACTCTGTTATGTTTCTGGACCTTGATTGAATTCAATGTTTCCTCCACTCACAATTATTAATATAGCCACTCCATCCATGTATTCATATTTATCACACTCAATTTGATTATGGTAGTTGAGTTTTGTTTACATAAGAAAAGAAATTAAAAATACAAAAACATTCATCCATATATTTGCACCTTCATCCCTGTTGTGCGAATTGACTATGACCATACTCTTCCACCACATTTATATGATCTATCCCATATCCATGAACATTTTTTTGGACACATAGAAATTTCGTTCAAGTGTCATTATTGAGTTGACTTGATAGTGTGGATTTGATGAAGTCAACTCTAACAATTGATGGTTATATGTGGACAAGATCTTACCAATTCCAAGGAAGTTGGTTACGTATTGAAGCTTTAAATAGAAGACCCATTGGGTCATTATCATCATGTAATTCTTGTTGTTGTACAATATGTCCAATATGCATTTTTATGTTTTGATCACAATGCACTATGATTAATTGTTGTAACGATTTCTTTAGAGACCACCTTATATATTCAAAAAATAAATTCCTCTTCGATTATATATACTTATGTTTTTCTATTTCATATCAGGTTACACTCATCCCCAAAATGGTATCAGATATGATGGTTTGAAACCTTGCATGTTATCCACAAATCTTGTTGAGTATGACTTGTTGTGTGATTGAATCTGGGATGATGATTTGTAGTCTGTAACTTGTGGAAATAGATTCAATGTGTCTAGATATTGAAGATGTATTCAAATATTTATATCGTGATTTTGAATGGATCAAATTATTAAATATGGGTACCATACATGGAAACATTAATGAAGAGTAAATGACTGTGGTAGTATATAAAGACTGTGATTCCAAATCCAATAGGCAATCACACAAAGTTCACTATTGATGGAAATAAGGATGAGGTTGTCGGGGTCCTCATGACCTATATCTCATAGGAGATGCATTTTGAAATCAATGGAATCAACTTCCTTCATCAAGTATGGAAGAAGTTGAAGATGCTATTCAACAAAGTTGATGAAAGCCACATCATGCAATTGGGGAAAGAGTTGATCTCTCTTGATCCTCATTCCTTTGATAGAGTAGACCACTGTTTGGAATGTGTGAAGGAGATGCATATGAAATTGGGAGAATGTGGAAAGAATTAATAGAATAAATATGAACAACTCATCGATATGGTCATGATGATATTGAGAACGCCATTAAACGACCTCATTTCGAGTTTCGGCACCAACTCATAGGAGCACAAGGAAGATGGTAAGGATTACATGTTTGAATCTTTCTATGGGCTTATGATCATTGATCAAGAGAGAATAATTGAAGAAGGTAATATTGGAGATAAACATCAAGCCTATTTTCTCAATGGAAAAGGAAATTCTAATCACAAAGAAAGAGGATGGTTTGATACTCCAATATAGAGACCTGGATGCCTCTACCACAAACATAAAGGGAAGTACATGCACCTAGTCAAAGTTGAAAGAAGAAGACATGTCAATACTTAATAAAGAATGGACACATGGAAAAGGTTTTCTATAAGAAGATAAACAATCTAGAGGATAAGGTTAAACTGAGACGTGTTGGCTATTCTTCAACCTGCTGATAATTTCACCTTATAAGTTAGAAATTCTCAAGCCTTGTTGTCTCATTCTATATAGAAGGAAAATATATTTGAATCTAGGTGCAATAATCACATGGATAAGGATGCTTTCTTATTCACCTCCTTGAATGAAGCCAAGGACAGGAAGATTTATGTTGTTGATGAGTTTTCTTTGGATATTTATTGTAAGGGTGATGTTTCCTATCAACATGGGAGAATTATTGAGGTCTATCACGTGTCAAAACTCAATGATAATGTCTTGTTTGTATCTCGATTAACATAGAAAGGTAATATTGTGGAGTTTTGTCTAGATCAGTTCTTTGTTCGATATTTGAAGAAAGTTCAGTCGATTTTCATCAGAGTGTTTCTCGAACCAAAGGAAATTTTGTATAAATTCTATGACACGACTCTACTCGACCCTGATTTTTTTTTTATTGTTGCTCACACTAATGGACAAAGTAGAACTTGGCATGACTGACTTGAACACTTGAATATTTTAAGTCTTCACTTGATGGAAATGCAAAAAATCCTTGTTGGTTTACCTAAAGTTTCTCCCCATGATGGAGTCTATAAAGGATGCATTCTTAGAAAGCACCATTAGGAACCTTTTGACTATGGAAAAGCATGGTGAGAACATAACCTCCTATAGTTGGTTTACAATGATCTTTGTTGCATCAATATACCTTTCTTGGCAGGTGCAAGGTATATATTAACTTTCATTGATGATCTCTCTCATTTTTCTTGGGTTTATTTTCTTAAGAAAAAAATATTGTCTTTGAAAAGTTCAAATAATTTAGAGCCTTTTCTGAAAAGAAATGTGGTCAACCCATCAAGTTCCTGATATTATACAATGTTGGTGAGTATGTAAATCAAACTTTTGATGAATACCTAGTTCGATCTAGTATTAAATGACAATGGTTGGTTCCTCATACACCTTAGCAGAATGGCATTGCATAATTCAAGAATTAGATGTTATTAGAAATGGATAGATGTATTTTGAAATCCAAATACTTTCCTCCTTGCTTCTGGGCTGAAGATGTATATAGTGAAAACTATATTCTCAATCACATCTTGAATCAATATGTTCCTTTGTTCACTTCATTTAAATGATGGTCTGGAAGGAATACCTTAGTCATCCACCTCTGTTTGTTTGGATTTGTTTATTGGGCTCATATTTTTTATGATTTCATAAAGAAGTTAGATGCAAAGAGTCATGCTTGCATCATGATGGGCTACTTTGAAGAGTCTAAAGTATATCGACTGTTTGATCCTATCAAATGAAAAATCATTATCCAATGAAATGTATGGTTTGATGGGAAATATTATAACATCACGTTGTTGAATTCTTCCTTTGGATTGTTATAGGATAATCACTTTGATGTTGTTTCCGTCTCTGATTCTCTTCTTCCCTTTTCCATTTCTTCGATTGGAAAATCAAAATATGTTCTTATTTTGACTAGATCATTGACCTCTGAGTCGATTAGTCCACCGATATCTATTTTGACTAGTTCACCCTCTCTTTCGAATGAACTTGTTTTGACTTCTAATTGACCTTCTGTTTTGAACAACATTTCACCCCTTGCTTGTATACCCAAATAGGTTGTTGTTGGGCTCCAAATATGTCATATTTTCTACCATGTAAAACCTCCATTCATAAGCTATATTCCCGCACTCTTGATACATTCTATAGCCATTATCCTATCACTTACCACTAATTACATCCATTCTACCTTGTGGTTAATTATTGTTGTTTTATTGTCTTTTTAAGTGATTAAAGATGTTTTAAACATGATTTTATCGATTATGGTTTAATCATATGTTTATATGTCCAAGAAACATGTTCTTTTACTGTTCAGGTTCCGGTATGTTAGCGGTCAAAATGTAATGGACTTTTGAGAGTGTTTTCATCTCTCTCTATTTAACTTATTTCTTTCTTCAGTCTTTTGGCCAGTGTCTTAACTTCCAGGTTCCTCATCAACTCCCATTGATAACATTTTCCCAACAATCCTTTGGCTTTTCCCTCTTGACCTGCCATACAAAATCATAAATTGGTAATCCATAGTTTATGTTTTAAATCTTCAAATATATTTTATATTTGAAAAATATCACATTAATAAAGATATGAGGTATATTATTTTTAATTTCCTATGCCTAAGTTATGCCTAAACTACATATTGCTTAGAATTATTGCATATTGTCTAAGCATAGAGTTTCTAAAACCCAAGCCACATGCCCATTTCTTACACTAGCCACACAATAAACCTACATGTCAAAACATAAGTTAATACTCAAGTCATGAGTTATGCCATTTTACACACACGGCCCAAACTCAAAGCTGAGTTCATATGCCAAATTACCAATCCATATAACAGACACAAGTTGAACTAATCTAAGTCCAAGCCTATCGGGTGTGATGTTTTGTTTTAAAGCCATTCCATAAATCAAGCTTATCGATCCGTCAACTCCCGAGTCATGTCCACATGTCAAAATACGATCTCAAGCCCCAATTCATACTAAAACCAAGGCATGAGTCAAACAACTAAGTCAACATCCAAAGCCAAGGCCATGGATTAAAGAAAAATTCAAGCCATTTGTCGATTTCCATATCTAATTAATTGCAGAGGTTAAAGTTTATTACAAAGTTTGAGATATCCACTGCCAAACTACTTCTATGGTTTGTGCGTATTCTTTCGGGAAATCAACATGAACAATTTATTTGGAATTTTCCATTCTATAGAGGTTGACAGACATCGCTCAAGTGGGCATAGACTATTCCTTGAGCATTCTATAGTGGATCATGGAGGTGCTTTTAAACACCCTCTCGTTACCAGGATTGCACAACATGTTTGAGTAGCTACAAATGGTTTTGTTTGGCCTTCTATTGGGAGATTTTCAAAGGATGCAATAGAAATAACAAAAGTTACATTGTTTAGGAATCATGGGTGACAAAAAATGGCAAGAAGAAATATGAGACTAAATATACGAGCCTTCGTCTTGCTGAGTTCAAATCCAGGGGTTGTACAAGGTGTTTTTCATAAGTTTGGACATCTCATTGAGGTAATCGTATACTCATCGGTCCCGATGTTCTTGGTGTTGGAGCAGTGGAGACCCTGAACGAAGTGAAAATTGAATTGAATCTTGTCTTATGCCCATTTATAAAATTAAATTAAAAGACATAATATCCAGGTGTTTCTTCAAATAACCACAAAAGAAAGGGAACGAGAAGAGATTCAAAGGCTCACTCATGAATACAAGAGTTTCACACATTTAATTACTATTATTAGTCAATGCAATGACTTGACTGAGCATGTCTATTGTAGCTAGACTTTACCTGAGACTCTTCTAGAGATTGATTGACAGTGTTATCCATTGAAGCATATCATGGAGAATTTTAGGTTCAGGATCTAATGAGATAAAGTAAAATTTCCAGGAAACAGAGGATGAAATCTAAATATAAACAAGAAATCCATTAATATATGAATACAAAAAGTAAAAAACTCATTTTTTTGCAGTTCTTAAAACAATTTTCAAAACTGTTCTTTCGACAGCCTATTCGGGTTTCAACAAGTGCTCTTAGCCACCGAAACCAAGGATTTTGGTAGGTTACTCTCCACGATTTTATGCCTATAAACCATCGAAAGAATAGACACACCAAGATGGCACGACCAAATTTCTGGTGCTACCAAGTTTCTGGAACAAACTGCATTTTACATAGAGGTATACATGGTTGGAGGCTGCCCATTCAAAATGCCTATTTTGGAGGTCACGCTACTGAAACTTGCTACTGAAAGATGCTACCAACAAGTACTAAGAATATAGGGGTCCTGAATTATCATCTTAGTGAATGGTTGATGATGTGGAAGATAGACAAAGATAACAGCTGATAACATGATGACAGTTACAAGAATCTAAAGGACACTTGGCACATATGGAGATGCACATCAACATAAGATCAAGATAGTTCGATCTTGGTTGGATCAGTGGCCAACATTTTCCCTTTTTTATAGCACAGTTGTTAGTTTAAGTTGTTAGATGAAATAAATACTAGGAGACTTTCATGGGAAGAAGGCTATCTCGCACCTCCAGTTGTTGCCTTCCCTTTTGTTATAAATAGATAGATGAAATACTCAGTAGGAGAGGGGGTAAAGGCACGGGAGTAGTGCACTGTGTGGTTGTAGCTTTCATTTTCCATTTAATAACAGTGCAGAAGTTTTGTTTATCTACAACAAAGATTCTTGTGATGATTTTTGTTGAGTATGTTATTCTTTTATTTTCCATATATTTCCATTCTCTTTGTTAAATGTCTTCTTGATGTGTAACTATGTTGTGTTATGGAATTCATCCTTAGATGCTCTATTGCATGAGTAGTTATATATTATATCTTTGTAGAGAACTAGAGGTCTAGAATTCATCCCTTTATTTGATGTTCTATCCCAACAGTCCTTTGCAGTCATCTTCAACAGATTTATATGAAGAATTCACTCATTTCTAAGTGCTCTTTGTGTAATGAACATGTTTTCTCTTTATTTTGTTGTCATACCTTTATAAATCTCTCTCTCTCTCTCTCCAAACAGTTTCTACCTTGCTTTTGTTCACTGGATTTCCATTACCAAGCACTTGTGTTATTTACACAAACATTTAGACTCCATTCCCAATGGACTACTTCCCCTGTCCAACTCACAAAACCTAAAATCCAAATCTTCTTGAAACTCACAAATCTGCCCTATGTTTTGCACTTATTGATTATCATAAGTTGTTGTTTTTTTGAGAGATCCCTCTCAGGTTGGAAAGGGAATATTTCCAATCCAAAGTGGTTTGAGGTTACCTCGGGATTTACTTTCATGATACCCCTGTTAGTTCTGAGTGATAACATGGTACATGCACCGTCCATGTTCTAGAACCTGTATTGTTCCCGTTACGGTACCCGCACTGGAGATCATCCGATACTCCAAGTCATCTGGTACCAGAAGGTTCTATAGTTAACTGGCACCTACATAATCATCTGGTACCCAAACTCCATGTCATCTGGTACCCACACTCCATTTCATCTAGTACTAGCTCGTCCAGTACCAATACTGTGTTCATCCAGTACTCCAAGTCATTCGGTACCAGAAGGTTCTACAGTCAACCGATACCTACACAATCATCCAATACCCATACTCCATGTCATCTGGTACCCACAATCCATGTCATCTGATACTCAGCTCGTCTAGTACCAATTTTGCGCTCATCCAGTACCAATGTTGTGCTCGTCCGGTACCAGCATCAACAACTGTCTAGTACTAGATATAGTTCGAAATTTTGGAAAGATTCTAGAGGAAAATCGTGGACATGGGTTTTGTCTAAAGCGACGTTTGCATTCGGGCACGTGTGAAAAATTCACCCAGATCACACGTGTGGACCTCCATCTCAAGGGGGAATGACTCTGCAAAAATTAGCAAAAATCTCAAACTGCCAACATGTGCTTCGATTGCCATGCATATGGTATCAGATATATAATTTCTACGATATGAGTTTTGTCTATAATGTGGAAAATTGAGTAATACGAGAGCACGTTTTCAAAATCATAATTAGTTTGAAAGATTTGGGTGGATCCCTAACTCGAATCTGCCCAAATTACAATAAAACCTAGATTTTTGAGGATTTTATTTAAAATTGTAAATTTGAAATCTGAGCATTGGGATTCGGTCCCATCCACTCCTCAATTATTTTTTATTTATAAATAATCCTCATATGGTTGTGAGAAAGGGCCATTAGTTTCATGAATTTTTTGTAATTAAGAGGTTTGTTCTTGTGAGAAAGATTTAAGGAGTTGGCTTCCATGTAAAAAGAGAGTTCCATGATTAAATGAAGAGATGATTGTTGTTTATCTATTCTACATCTCCTTGTCTTGATCTGATCGTTCTCAGGCATCACTGGCCATCTGATAAGGGCCCCTCAGTATGGGTAAGTGTTTCCATGTTTTAACTCGTTTAGTAGAATAGAATATAATTGTATTTCTAGTTTTCTTATGTGTGGTTTAATTTCCACTTCTCTATTTTATTTAGTTTTATGAATTCAGGGTTATTCAAAACTCTAGAGTGATTCTTCATTGGTATGCAATTCACATTATCCTATGTACTTTCATTTGCTATGTTCCTCCACTCTATTATGTTTCTTCACCTTGATTGAATTCAATGTTTCCTGCACTCACAATTATTAATATAGCCACTCCATGCCTGTATTCATATTTCTCACACTCAATTTGATTATGGTAGTTGAGTTTTGTTTACACAAGAAAAGAAATTAAAAATACAAAAACATTCATCCATGTATTTGCACCCTCATCCCTCTTGTGTGAATTGATTAAGACCATACTCTTCCACCACATTTATATGATCTATCCCATATCCATCAACATTTTTTATTGATAAAATATATATATTCTCTGTCAATTAAATATACTCAGATCATTTTTGGAATCAAAATCACTTTCAGTCCATTCTTTCATCTCTTTTTACGCTTCTTTCTGTTTTAAGAAATTGTTTGATTTAAAAAGAATCACTAAATGCACACAGTCTTTAATTGCATAAATAAACACCATCTTCTTACACTCTAATTTTTGTCTGTTTATGAAAAATTGTCAAATCCGCAATCTGATCGAGCATAAAAGAGTGCATTTCTCATTGGCCAATCTTGTCATTAATCGGATATTCATTATTATTTTATGCATTTTCATGTAGAGTCCACTTTTACTGTTGTTGACACTTGTAACCATTTGAAGAATTGTTCTTGAGATCCATTTTTAGATTAATTTCTCTTATTGGTCATTATTAGTTTACTTTCAGTGTGATTTGGATTTCTCATAAATTTCTTGCACTTAGTTTTATTTTCGATACCTTTGGATTCCTTTCACTTTAATTCCACATAGTTTCAATCACCAACAGACATATTAAAGGTCTAACTCATGAGATATGGCCTTCCCACGTTGGAATTCTTCCTAAGGTGTTAGTTTCTATTGTGAATTTCATTTCTGTTTTCTTGTTTCTTTTATTGCATTTAAGTGCGGATCCGTTATAGCAAATAATCATTGAAGGAAAAAAACACTTAAGTAAGCTACTCACGATTAATCACACGAAAATCACCCCGAGTGCATGAAAGACTATGATCTAAGCCTTTATAGCACTAAGTTATTCCTGCGTCCCAGTGATGAATCCTTAGTGTTAATTTCATGTAGTAAGGATTTGAATATTGTTTTGTTAGCTTTAGATTAGGCTAGACTAGGCTCTGATCCTGTGTTTCCCACGTGTGCACCTCGAATCTTACGATCCTGGGTTGATAATTAAATGTGGTAATTAATAGTGCATATATTTATCCCAACAGTTGCTAAGACAATTGAATTTGTTGGACCTGATGTTGATGATGTTTTTTCAAGATGAGAAACCTCAAGTCAAAAGGAACATGCTAGTATTGCATGTTGATTAAGGTTGGTTGTCATTGATGTCAACCCTTGAAGAAATCCCCGTAGCACAAAGGTTTAGGTAATGGACCCAATATTGTTTGATGTAAATATGACTCATTATTTATCCCAATGGGTGACTAAGACAATTGAATTTGTTGGACCATGTTGATGATGTTTTTCAAGATGAGAAACCTCAAGTCAAAAGGAACATGCTAGTATTGCATGTTGATTTCAAGGTGGCTTGTCATTGATGTCAACCCCTTGAAGAAATCAGAGTTAACAAAGGTTTAGGTAATGGACCTGGCCATTGTTTGATGTAAATATGACCTCATTATTGTTTTGATGGTTGATAAGAAGTAATATAGATGAACTCCAAAGTGCTCCCCCTCATATGAAGCCCCTCACCGAAGACGCTTTGTGGAGTAAAGAGAACCCATGCTTAATTGTGGAATAATGAGATGAAGGGAAATTGAATTTGTCGTGGAAAAATATCCTAGATGGATATCTTTGTCATGTCAATTCGGGTGGTATGTGGAACGCCACATACTACCACTGCTAGAGAGCAAGTGGCCTTGAGAAGTTTGAGACCCCAGTTTGGGTAATGGACCCAATTTTGTTTTGTATGGGTAACAGTGATGAGTTATGATATTACTTTCAGATAATAATATCTCTATATGGATAGTACACAGTCATGTCATTTCCGGTGGTATGTAGAATGTCACATACCCTCAATGATTAGAGAGAGTTGTAATATAAAGTTGAGACCTGTGGCTCGGGGTAATGGACCCAAGCTTGTTTGATGGGTAATGGCATAAGTTATGATATATTTTAGATAATACTATTCTATATGGATATTACATGCCATCCCATTTCTGTGGTATAGAATGTCACATAACTACTCCGGGTTTGAGAGTTATGGCTCAATGAGTTGAGGACCCTATAAGTCATCTAGAAGCCCCAAAAGGTCAAGTAGTCAAAGTGATTTAAGAGATTTTAAAGGTTGCAAAATTAGAAGTGGAAGTGATGAGTGTATTATAATCTAAAGTAATACAAAATAAATTGTTTCACACAAATTTGATGGAGAAATTAGAAGTGGACAAAACCCAAAAATAAGGAAAGTGGGCTAAGGACCTGTGAAGATGTTTTAAGGAAGCTACCAGAGTATAAATAAGAGGAAAGGATCTCCTACATATTTGAAAACACTCTGATCATATTGAATATATATGTGTCTAAAGGGTAACCAAGGATATATAATCTGAAATTATGAGAAAGTGAAGAAAGAAGGCCGAAATGCAAGGGAAGGATAAATTTTGATGGTGCTTTCAAGGTATGTTATTACCTAAGTTTATCCCAACCATTTTCGCCATAAATTTTTTTATATAATTATTCATACCATTACATTGTTATAAATGTGAGAAAACATATACAAGTATCTGTGGTAAAAATCTAGCTTGTGGGTCGTTGTATTTTGGGAGTTACACTCTGCGGAAAAATAGGGTTTGTGGCTACCGTGAAACTAGTCAAAATCGTGTTTTCTAAAACTACATAACTTCTCTATAACAGATAAATTCAGTGGAGACAAACCGTGTTGGTTAGGGAATTGCTATGTTGTGTAAATACTTCTTCATCAATTCGATCAAATATTTTGTGCAGGGGAAGACCTACAAGGTCGCCTCCTGTGAATGCCGTAATCTCAGCAGTAAGGCCATTTTTGCTATAACCTTTTCCTGAGAGGTTCCAAGTAGTGAAACTTGGGAGAAATTGCATAAAAACACTAAATAACATTTTCATCAGTTTCATATCTTCATACACACAGGTTCAAAGTTGCGATTACTCTGTTAGGGTTGTTGGACTAATCCAAAACTAGGCATGTGGAGACTAAAGAAAAGTTTGATGAAAATGATAGTCTCTTGTTTTAAAGTTAAGGAAGGTTTGCAGGAATGTGATCATATACACAAGTTCTATTATAGAGCTACAAACCAGATTTGGATGATGAAATTGATGAGGGCTTTGGTTGTGGTACATGTTGACAACATGGTTGAGACAAGTAGTTGATGAGTTACAAGTAATATGGCTACGAGGTGTGCATGGACGATGTTGGTACATTGATGCATCATAGTTGGATGAGTAGTTGAAACATGATTGGTACATACTTTTTTTTTTTTTTTTTTTTTTTTTTTTTTTTTTTTTTTTTTTTTTTTGTACAGGTTGATTACAGGTTGGTGCATGGTTGATGCACTTGTTTATGGTACAGGTTGATTACAGGTTTAGGTACAGGTTGATGCATGGTTGATGCATGGTTCAGATTTATTGGTATAGGTTTACAGTGGTATATCTCACAGTGATAGTGTGATAGTGATAGTAGGACAGGGTAAGGACAGGTGGTTGTAGCCACCTTTCAGTTGTATCTGGAGAACATAGAGGGTTGTAGCCTCCTTTTGGTTGTAGCGAGAGAATTGGGGAGTTGGAGCTTCCCTCAGGTTGTATCCTGAGAAACTAGGGGGTTGGAGCCTCCTTCCATTTGCAGCTGGAAAACAAAGGAAGTTGGTGCTTCCAATGAATGTAATTATTCAAGACATATGAAAAAAAGAATTCCATGGTTTTTTCCCGATTTGGGTTTCTACGTAAAACACTAGTGTACTGTGTATGTGTATGATTGTTCATTTGTTCATTTCTTACTTACTCTACAATTATTGGATGATAATGCTTCATTGATATAACACTTGGATTATATGGTTAAAAAGGAATTATTATTTCTCTATTACTGATTCACCCCCCCCTCTCAGTAATCCAACAATTGGTATCAGAGCAAGGTTCCTTCAGGAAACAGTTTAACCACTAGAAGGAGATCATGGATTATTCTGAGAATGGAGTACCAATGTTTAATGGTCAGAATGGTTTTAAGTATGAGATGTCGAGCAGTAGGAATGGTGTATTTTTATAGGAACAAGGACATTATATTTGTCTATTAGTTGTTATAGGATATGATAGTTCAAAAAAGGCAAAGCCTGCAACCAAGAAGAAATTGAAGAAGAATAACAAAATAGCAATGGATTTCATCTGGGAAGGATTACCTAAACGGGTAAGAGAAAATGTTGGTAAATGTTCATCAGCCAAAGAACTTTGGGATAAGTTACATGACATATATTCTTCACCGATCACAAATTCAAAAAATGCCAAAGAAGATGCAGATACAGAACAAGAAGAAATATGTTCATCATGTCATACAGATTCAGAAGAGGAAGAGTATGATGAAGCAGAGGTTGATTACAAAGAAAAATTGATCTGTGCAATTAAATATCTAAGGAAAGAAAGAGAATAAAACAATTCATCCATGAAAGAATTGATGAAGCAAAAGCAAAGTGTTCAAGTTTCTGAAAAGGATCAACAGGTCATCAAGAATTTAAGAGCTCAACTAGAAGAGGCTAGAAGAATTGAAGAAACTCTAGAATATCAAAAGAATGTTTAGAAGCCAACATAGAAGCACAAAAGGAAGACACAAAAAAGAGAGAAAATATACTGATGGATCATCTCAAGGAAAGAACCAATGATTTAAACCAACTTGAGGAAGAGTTTGGTCAAGAAGAGAGAAGAATGGTGATTCGAAATCGGATTCAGAAGCCTGTCAGGGCTTGAAAAATGCTCAAAAATGAAAGTGCTCGGAATCTGATGAAACCAACACCATTGCGTCTGGCTCGTCTTCCTAATTCCGGTGGTATATTTACTTTGTCCAACGGAGTCCGTATGGAGAAGATATCGCATTATATCTGAAAAGTCAAACATGAATTTTTTTTTGATGATTGTGCAGTCCGTACAGTCTGTACAGGACACGTGGCAGGTCCATATAGGACATGTGGCGGCTCGAGGTGCTGACATGTGTCAGGAATATTTGGCACTTTTAGTGTACGATTGGACCAATCCTAAAGTGACACGTGTCACCACTGGAAGGATGACACGTGGCACGGGTGACATCAGCAGCTGACGTGGCAAGTTGACTGGGCAGATGTACGGTGGATGACAAGGCAGTACGGATTCCGATGTGGCGATGAAGTGGCAAGGCTAACTGGGCGTACGACATGTGATGATGTGGCAAGCGATTATTGGTTGGCAGCTGTCGAATCATTTGTTGACACGTGGCGTATATTGGGCAAGTGATTGGGTGCCACGTGGCCCAATCATGGGCTGCCACATGGCACCCTGGTTTTTTTCAATTTGGTTATGGTTTCAAAAGTTTTGGGGTCGACCGGATTCAAACCGGTGACCTCTCCCTATGTCAAAGCTTTCATAGATTCCGATTGCCACCGCGCCATTGTATTGGTTCTTGTTCTATGTATCAATTCACATACATTTAAAGTCAAAGTATTGTGTATTGCATGGGGTGGTCGGGCCGGGGCTTAGCCCCGACCCACAGTCATATTAATTTAAACATATGACCGGGTATGTAACATGTACGCGGGACTTTTAAACATGGCACGACTTTTATGTAATGGTCCTGTGTGTATACCATATGACCCGGGCGCGAATATAAATGGTTAGCGCGGTTATTGTTTAGCCCACGGTTCAATACAACACCCATATGATCAAGTGGTGGAGTGCGGAAGGGGTAAGGGCCAGCGCTAGCACAAAGGGTTAGCGCTTGGCCATATTAACCACCATATGACCGTTTGGAGGTGTGCGCGCCTAGACTTGGGGGGCTTATGCCCATTTATTAAACTATAATATAGTTGCAAAGTGGGTTTTTCAACCACTTTTGTTAATTTAAATGTAATTAACTCATTTTTAATGTAATTGGGAGTTATTGGGTGGTTTTTGAGCCTAACTTCTTGGAGGAAGTTGGAGATGGACAACTACCTTCCCAAATATTTAACCAAGGCCATTTTGAGGCCAAGGGGATAGTTTTTTGAGAGCATTCAGAGCAGAGATGCTGAGGAGAAGTCAAGGCAAAGCCAGTTGGAGGCAGAGAAGCCGTTGAGGAGGAGATGTTGTCGGACCATTTCTGAGAGCTTCGGACATCCGTTTCACGTGTCGTTTTTTGTGCATGGTTCCAGAGATCTGGGTGAACATGACTAGATCAGTCTTGTAGAAATTAGGCATTGTAATGATGTACTATCGAGGTTTCGAATAGAAATAAAGAAGCCTCCCCCATAGAGAAAAGGCCCAGAGACGTAGGCAAAGTTGTGCCGAATTCCGTTATCAACCTGCGTATTATGGTTTGTTGTCTTTCATTGCATTTCAGATCTGCATATATGTATATGGATGTTATAATTCCTCTTCTTTCCTCATTCTTTCACTAAGTTTCTCAAATGGTTAATTAATGCATGAAAAATTAAAACTCAACCATAAGTCATTAAAAGATCCGACGGATCAAGTGGTATCAGAGCTAGTTGACGTTTGGATTTGAGTT
>SNQJ01S0155928.1:0-22374 GCA_010110895.2 Picea sitchensis | reverse complement strand
GGCTGTGACCAAAGAAGCTTACCAAACTCTAGATAATGTGATGGATGAGACAAAACAAGAAGAAATCACACAAGAAACATTGGCTGAAATAATTATAGCTGAAACAACTGTAAAAATAGTGGATTCTGTTAATGAAAGATGATGAATTTATATGGACTAATAGTTGTCAGTTTGATCATTTACGACTATATTAGCGCCCATTTTCAAAAGGAATTTTTTTTTCTCAAATCGCTACAGATTCAGGTTATCACTTTTTTGCTGGGGAGGAGATTGCTCCTGCTCCATTGAAATATTAAAATTTTGACTTCGCATTTTTAATAAATCATGTACATAAATAAATTGCACATTGTTTTGATTAGGGTAAAAACTTAGTTAATTTACTTTATTTTTGGTTTTATTAATAATCTCGACAAATATTTGTTTTGGTAGACTTGTTGTTTCAAACATTACAGGAAGCAGAAGCATAATCGGAGTAGCATAGTAGATGGAGAAATTTCTGCACTATTTTTTTCTGCCATTTCGCTAAAACATCGTCATTTTTCCGCCATTTCACTGAAACATCACTATTTTTCCACCATTTCACTGAAACATCGCTACTTTTTCATCATTTTCTGAAACACTGTCATTTTTCTTGTTGTTTTCGACAAATTTCTCTTTTCTCTGCCAAAATTTTTGACAAATGCTGAGACATTACCATTTCTCATTAATTAGTTGTGGATTTATTAAAAAGTGCTGCCAATTTTAAAAATGCCAAAGCAACATCATCAGTCGCCATTGGTAAGTGTCCAAAGGTATGTTACTATTCTTTGCATGTGTGATAATGTGGGATATGACAAATGAATAATGATTATTCCTCTGTGGAATTCCACGTTATTTTCATCGACCAATTATACTCGTTTCCAGAGTATGCTACTTCATCATCCATTATACCTCACCGACTCTACCACCATTCCATCCAATCATCATCGCCAAATATTTCACCACCTTTCCTTGCCATAACTAATTTCCCTGCTACGCATGCATAAGTTTGAAATTATGCGACTCTGAGTCTGAAACATAGAGACGAGTTGAAATTCCAAGCGTTGTAACTGATAAACTGAATTGTCAAAGATGGGTGGACTAGTTGTGTGACATGAGCCTGAATCTTTGTATTCTTTGCTCCAGTTTCCGATAGCATATAGAAAGTTCAAGGAGGTAGGATGGATTAATTAATTTGAATGGTTGAGAGGGTTTGATAGTTCCGTGGCACTGGAATTTGCTTAAAATTTAGAAACATACCATTCAAGGGTAGGAGGAATAAGAGTTGAAGTAACAGAGGAAACCATAGAATAAGTTACTTGTTTACCCAGAATTGGTACACAATGGTTTTTCCAAAAAACACCACTTCCCACAACAAAGACATAGTTTTTGGAAGAGGGTGAAGAAATTCAACCCAGAGGACGAGGGAAAACACTTGAATATTTACCACATCCATGGCATCAAGTTGCTATATTCTTGAAAAAGTACATCACCTGTGAAGGTAGGTACACATTTGTTTACAATCATGACTTCATTTTGTTATCCCATATTCGCCATGGTAGATTAGTAAACATGCCTTACTATCTGTTAAAAAATATGCAAAACATGGTTCATTATGCTAGATGGGCAAGAGTGCCAGTAACATACATCATGAATCATGGATTGATAAAATTGCTAGTAGATAGGGCACTAAATATGAAAAATAGAGGCCCTCAAAGACTTATAGCCAATAATGTAGAGGAAGAAGTTGAAATTGAAACTGGCAGTGACGAGAGAAATGAAAACAATTTGGAAGAAGAAGGGCATAAGAGTGGAGAAACTAAAAAAATCAATAGCCCTGCAACTATGTCATAAACAATGATGTGTTCAGATCATACTGACTAGGAGGGTTTTGACCCTAATTATGTTGATCAGGAAGAGCCTACATAAATCTTTGAACATAGTCCTCAAGGATCACCCACAGTGGTCCAATTAGAGAATGAAGGGGGCGATACTAAGAAAGAAGTGAGTACAAGAACACCCTTTGAAAACACTGAAATTCTACCAGAAAATGTTCCAATGGAAGAACCCGCATAACTTAATATAGGACGAGAGGACACATAGGAAGAATCATCCACTCTACGTGATGATTCTTCACATCCTGTTCTCAACAATAAAATATAAGTCATTGAAATAAGTGAACAAATTCCTCCTATAGAGTTTCAACCATGCATAATTGAGGAAGAAAATCCTCCATCAAAAAAAGGCAAGAAAATATCTTCATCAAAGTTTATTTCTAGTCCTCCAAAATGGAGAACCAGAGCCTCTGTCACAGCTCAATAAAAAAAAATGTTGTTGATCTTGTAATTCCTATTCTTCATCCTCATTCACTTGCTGTTACACAAGAACCAATAGGTGAACAACAACAAAGAAAAGCTGCAACTGCTCCACAAGAACTAGTTGACAACCCAAATATTAATGTTGTCGATACACAAGGACTTATTGTTAGACGAAAGTGAGAAAATAAGACATCCAAAGAAGCCAATAAGAAGGCCAACGAAAAGGAGAATCAACTTGAAGAATTGATTTATGAGAATGAATTGCTAAAATAATAGGTCTCAAAACTCCGGGCAGATTTGGAAGAAATGATGAAATCCAAGGCAGGATATTGTACCTTGGATACATTGGCAAGTGCTGCATCAACATTTGAAAATATGGGAGATGAAATTGAAGAAGGACCCCATGAATATATGTGTCCTGAATGTGCTAACATATTTAAAGGGGATGGATATAAAGTGATTTTGCAAGAGGAACAAGTACTTGTCAAGGGAAAAGAACAACTTGTTGAGATTCCTCCTGAAACAACAAAAGAGATATAGTCTATTAAAAATTGGAAGCCAAGGGACACCACTGTCACACAAGAACTAGTGGTGCCAATTATGGAAAAAACTCAATTGTTTTATGGAGAAACACAAGAACCTCCATATGTGGATAAATAAATACAAAATGAAACCCCAACTAGTACTGTTGATGAAGCCATACAAACAGAGGATCTCTTGGAATTTGTTGATCAGGCTATGTAGACTAAATACCTATTGGAAGTCATGGATAACGATATGCAAATAGAATCTCAACCTAATACTGAAAATGTTATTTTTCTGTTATCTGAAGCGAATAAGTGGAAGTACCAAGTGTTGTTCCAGAGTCTGTACTTAAGGCTTTAAAAAGTATAGTGTCTAGGCATCCAAAAGTTAGTAAGATGTAAAAAGGGAGGAGGGTATACCTTCGGGAAAAGGAAGCTAGGGTAGATTTCTAGGTTGTCGCTGTCTGGCTTCCAACTGTTCCTAGATGTTTATATCCCTTTCAATTGCAGCCCATGAACGTTCAAGTTCTGCCCGGGTGTTAGCCGTTTTAAGTATGGTATCAAGGAGATTTAAAGAAATATGAGTTTGATCTATTAACCGGGTTCAATATTGGGTTGTCTTACAACAAGGACAGTCATAGAGGAACAAAAAGTTTAAGAAAATCTGAATTTTTTTTTATGCTGTATCAATTTGATTTTATAAAAGAGAATTTCAGAAATCAATATTAAAAGCAAATTCCAAACCAAAGGCCTTTTTCCATAACTGCGTTATATTTGAAATAAATGGTGTATGAATTATGGGAAAAACATTAAGCTGTCTATAGAATAAGGCTCCTATCAAAAGAGAATCTCACTCTGTAAATAGGAGAAGAAAATAAGATAAGAAATGGTATGATGAAGCATAAAATATGACAACCTAAAGATTTACAAGTCTTGTACCTTCTAGTAGCCGATACAGAGGAAAAAATGTAAACAATAGATAGCTAAACATTAATCAATGCAACAGAAGTTTTACTAAATTTCAATGTGACATTCATCAGATATATATAAGTGAAATAAAAATGAATATGAAATAACAGGGAGAACAAACTCATAACACAGTAGTGACGGAATTAGGAATCTCTGGATTGCTTTGTATTAATTCTCGAGAAGAGACAGTCTCTATTACAATTAATCAAAAAGGTGCAACCCTTTTTCTTTCTTCAAAATGTATATTTATACAAATTTTTATGCGCTGGAATCTCAATAGTTCCAGAGGTTCTCAGTTACAATCAAAGGAGTCAAAACGTTTCGTTTCTTAATCTCTGTTCTCATCTGGTACCAGAAACCTGCCTCTTCGCTTGCTCCATGCAAATAACGCACTTTTCCACCAGCTGTGATATCAACTTAGATGGCTCTGCTTGATTATTTGCCTAAAAAATATAGCAATCTTTCATCAATAGCAACAACTTTCCTTCCACTTGTTGATCTTTGGCATTGATAGAGCATAACATTATACTCGGCCTAATTATCCATTTGTCTATTTGCACTACGTTTGTTTGAGTTATTTGTGATATTTCGGCTAATTCTCTTTCTTCATTTTCCTTGATATTTAGCATATATTTAGCTGTATTGATCTGACCCAGTATCTTCATGCCACTTTCACAATCGGAACCCAAACAAATCTCACTTAACAAACCAAAAATTTATTCTCAAGATTTCCTTAGATTTGTAGCTTGTTGTTTGCCCTCGGATATATTTCGCTCCCATTCTTTCAACAAGATATTACCCCTGGTCTGCTCCGCGACGGGAAAACTAGAACTACTTCTTGTTTCCCTTCTCGTTGTGGCTATAATAGCCTCCTGAAACGCCACCTGAGCTTCTCCAGCATCCCTTTCTTTAAGAGAGAGGTTTCCCAACACCTAATCAATGAGTTGGAAGCTGCTTTGAATTGTTTCTACTTTAACAAGCAAACCCTGTTGCGTCGCCGATAACCTTTTTCTGATCTCTATTACCTGGGATTGAAATATCCCGATATCGATTACCTGGCTTTCGACGAATTCTAGTTTGGCCCGAAGCTGGTCTATCAATTCTCCCTGTTGGCTTATCTGAGTCTGACTCATTTGAACCTTCAACTGTGTCTATTCGAGATCGACTTTAATCCACTCGATTTCTTTTTGATCTTCTATTCTTGCTTGCTCTAAAGTCGCACTTGCTTGATCTTTAGCAACAACCTCTGCTGTAGCTAGTTTAGCCTCTAGTGTCTTGATCAAATGATATTTTCGTTTTCGCTGATCTTTTAGGGTTCTGACTGAATACTAGTTCATCGTGGCGAAAGCACCCAATGTTCCTACTATTTGCGTCGCGAATTCTACTTTCTTCATATTTCTCCCATCAGTTAAAATTTTAAATTTCTTAGAGACAATACCTGCCTCTTGGTAGAGTTCTTGTCTCATAACCACCTTCCTCTTCTTATAGAAGAATAATTTATTCAGAGGTATCTCTTCTACTGATATAGGTGTCAATTTTTCACCCAAAATCCAGCCTATGTCTGGGATTTCCTTTGCAGACTACAGGGGGGTAATGGAGGCGATGGGATTGCCGACTTGTTTAGAAGATTTCCCGGGAGTAATGACCGAAGTTGGCTCGCTTGGAGGACCGGAAGCCTCGACTTCCTGTTTCGGGCCCCCAACTTTCTCTTCTTTACCTTGTTGTTCTTCTTGGCCAGGTGCTGAACCTTTAGAGCCTCGGGCTTCTGTTTGCTGCTCCTCTGCTATCGTCGGATTTTCACCCCGTAATACTGGAGGAAGGAAACTCCACCTATGCTCTTGGAATCTGACAACATCGACCCTCTCTTCGGGCGATAGGGCTTGTACTCAAGCCAAAACTTCGTCATAAGATTTCGCGCCTCGAAAAATATCATCATGAGGCAAATTCTCATGCTCAAATATTTTAAGGCCACAACTGGCAAAATTATTACTCACGACCCTGTGTGGATCGTTTTTCTTGAATTCGATGTGAACCAACTTTATATCTTCTAGGGCTGCTGCCTCGGCCTTTGCATTCCCGAAGTCTAATCAGCTACTCTGCTTAAATTTGTTGTGATGTTATCCGATATCCTGGGTGGCGGATTACCGAAGATGGAAACATGCATCGGTACCATTACCCAATTGAAGATTTCGTATACAAAATCCGAAGCCTTGTCCTCCCAAAGCTTAGAATGGTATACATGGACTGGCTCAACATCCGATGGAGCCCAACTTCAATTCATCAAGGGAAAAGGCGTCATAGAACATACTGTGTCCATGAGATATGCGGACATAAAAAATGAAGCAACTTTCCTGCTCTCTTTCTGCATCCGATATTCTGTAATCTAACTGGTCAGGCTATCTAATAACATTTTGGCCCAGTCGAAAGAAGATCCTTTTGCTACTGAGTATATCAAGGGCACCCATGGGAGGAAAAAATGTGTGGTGTCTTCCCTCCCGTACAATCTACAGGTCATCATCGCTACGTATTTGAACTGTGGTTCCAAAGAAGATATGGAATAAATCCCATTGTTGTCAGCCCTGAACTTTGCTGGGTGTGAGACCCAATCCTTGATCAAATCAGATAAAATTTTTGTGTATTGCTCGCATTCCTTCTGTTTGAAACCCTCTAGAAACTCTACATTGTATGTGAAGTCTCACATGGGTGGTAACTTGTACATTTCCTATAAGTTTTCTGGTCTAAAGGTCCCAACAATGACCTTCTGCTCGTTGATAATGGTTCTAGTAGGGATGTCTACATGATCTAGCACCCATCGGATCATGTCATAGTAAGGCAGAAGGCGTGGTCTGGCCGCTACTTTGTGCATCTCTACCTGGACAATGATCTTGTATTTGGTAGTCATGTCGTCTTTCTCGTTGTCACTGGAATCATCCAAACAGTTCACCACATCTGATTGCAAAACCTCTGAGACGTATGACCAGGTTTGCACGGAATCAACGCTCCGAGGTGAAGTATCCGAAACATTATCAAAACCTTGTCTTGAAACCTCAGTGCTTGCCTTGGATGCTTTTCGCGGGGCCATGATAAGGGATTGTAACTTAGCTCTTCTGCAATAAAAATGCGTATACATATAGAAGTTAGCTTACTGAGAAAAACTTCTCTGCGCAGGATAGAAATGAACTTTATGAATAAGATAGGAAGCAAAAGATCTATATCTTTGAACATTTAACATATTGATGTCCTTACGAACATAACGGTCCAATCATATTTAGATAGAGATTTTGGCATTAAAAACCATATCCTTACTTTGTCGTTTCGCCTTATTTCCAATTAATGCCATAAAATTCAATGGTTCGTGGTACAAGCTAGCACAAGGAACATTTGAAATTACCTCGTAAACTGTGCATTATTATCATTTGCATTAAACATTTATTTTTCTTGCTTGGTTTCCTTAATCAAGATTTAAATCAACATCTCGGCGTTTGCTGTATCGAGACTTTTAACTCTAACCTTTCAAGCCTCTAAAACCCGAGACTGTGATGATTAGATTTAATTAAGCATGGACGTAACTAAGATTAAGTGTTTTAATTAATTATGATTTTTTTTATATCGTGACATCATGGCTCGGGACTTCGAAGGTAAATTTTCTGGGAGGAATGTAAGCCGAGTCGCGAAATCCTGAGAAACTTAATCATGGTCAAAACTAATCAACCCTGACTCTAACCTGGGTTACTTAGGTAAAAGTTTCGTGGCTTCGTGTCTCAGATTTTTAGCGGTAATGTTTTAGGAGAGAGTGAAGGCCGAGACGCGAAATCCCAACAACACTTGACTGGGGTTTACATGGTCTCACTCTTAGCTTTCACCTGAGGTAATCTTTTAAAAATCTTCGCAACTTCTCACATTGGGGTTTGTAAATCTTGTGACTTGTAACTCACGAAGAGCGATATTCTGAGGTACAAAAAGCAACGACCTTCGTTTAATGATAAAAAGTGGTAACTTAAAAAACATCACATCCCCCGCTATTTCGTATGATGAGACTACTGAGATTTTTAGTAGGTGAATGTCACGAAGCAAAAAAGAACTTAAGAACCAACATTTGACTTTTAAAATAGATTTTAACCAAATGAAAAAGGCGGCTCCAACACCAAGTATCACTATTTAAACAAGGTATGATTCCCTTGCCTCAACATGAAGAAGCCATTAGGTAATTAAGATAAAAATGGGACGAAGAATTAGCATATCATAAACATAGATATGAGAAAGCATAAACTGAGTTAAAAGAATTAAAAGAGATAAGAACTCATATCAAAATGTTGAGACGGGAGAAAAACGTTATGTATACAATGATGCATCAAGTTTTAATTTCTAGAATCCTTCTCCCTCTTACTCTGTTTTCTTATATGAACAATTGACTCTCTTCAAGATGAAATCCATTATGAAAGATCGACCACACAAAATCAATTTGGTCCCTGAATTTTTAGAAACTTTCTTTCAAAGTGGTATAACAGATCAACATTTTCTTTGTGAACTTTATTTACATGAGCATGCGTGTCAACTAGACAAAATATTCAATATGACACCTTTTGTAGGGGACATTCAACTTCGAGCATTCACCTCTTTTGTCAACAATTAGGTCACATGGTTGAATGCTTTTCAAATGATCCACACTAATGAAGGACCATATACACTATGGATTAGAAGTGAACTACAAAGTTCTATCTCTGCTATTATAACTCATAAAAAATTTCTTTCATCTCCATAAGGGTTGAATAGTGTAGAGGCCCTTCACAAAAAGGTAATAGAACAATGTCAAAGAACTATTGTTGACCAACAATCTTTAGCAACAAAAGGAAGTAGATTGAGATGGGAAATATCCATTGAATCCTTAAAGACAAAGGAACCATACAATCATGATAATTTTATACAAGATTTATCTCGAGTTCTAGAATATATAAAATGCATTCAAACTTGTGGATCAAAGTGGATAGGGATGAAGTTTCATTTTCCATTTATCTGGATTCCTATGAACAAGTATCAATCAATGTATAAGTTGTCAAAGAAGGTTGAGAAACAATGTTGGGCATAAGTTATATGGACTGATGGCTTTAGACCTGCAGGAACCAAAACAGAGTCATCATATAACATCTCCAATATTCATAGGAGGAAATCATTTTTAGACTCAGACTCAGATTATCCAGGATTGCATGAGGACATGCAATGGATCGGTTAGGGGGAGATGTTGGGTGATGGAAATGACCCTTTTTTCCACTACTTTCTTATTCCTTTTCATCCCTTTTTCCTATATTAATCCATCCATACTACTGTCATTGATACCAAATTATTCCCTTAGGAAGCATGTAAAGAATATTATTCATTTTTTCATACTCATACATATTATATATGAAAAGTAGAGTAACATTGATTTATTTGGACATTTATTCATTAAATTAATAAGATTTGCATGCAATTTCAAAAATCGTTGAAACAGGGGACTTCGAGTATCATGTGTTGATACACGGTCGATCGGTGATCCACCACTTCATATCAGGTCCTATGGAATTCCCCAACTTAGTGGGATAACTAAAATAGGCATGCTGAATCATCCAACTCAGTCGATCAAGAATAGAAGACCACATGCTGAACAACCTTAAGAATGATCGCACGGTTGCATTATTTCTAGAATGTAATTATTTTGATGTAACGATCTCCCTTTCTAAAATATTGTGAACAACTTGAGAATCTTTGTTTCTCAAGACTGTTCTGCATAAGGAGATCTCGTTTCCTATTCAGGGAAGATAACATTTAAAAAAAAGGTGTAATTCAAACATTTTGGGGGGGTTAAGAACTCGTATTTGCATAAGAATTGTATGAGAAACAAAACAATGTTTTGTAACAATTAATTTCACAGTTAATGAAAAATTTGGTAGCTTCCAAAAATTCTTGAGCAATTGTTGTGTGAGATTTGAGTTACTTCCAGTCGACTGTGAAGGCGGCAAGGGCCCACTTCCAATAGAGATCGTCTTATTTTGTTATCTTAGCATTTTGATTTTGCAAGAATTTTCATTTGTTGAAACAACTAAACAAATTTTCTAATACAAATGCTTTCTTATGTGTGTTGAATTAATTGATGAATTGATTTGGTTGAAGTGTGAATTCTCATGAGAAGTGTGTGTTTCAATATTTTGTAGTGTGTTTATTGATTGTTGATACACCTTATACATCTCACTGGAAGAATTGATAATGTCTAGTTGAATAGATCATTGAAGCAGTTTTTGGTTTATATTGTGAGTGATTTAAATTCTGCAAGAATGCTTTCCTAAATAACAATTTTCTCCTGCAATAGTAGAATAAATTTCCTTTCTGCAATTGTAACTTAGGTTTATATTTTTGTAATGAAATCCAAGATTCTTTACTGTAAACATATGTATTTTCAAATCCATGTCATGTTTCTCCACTACTTATGAGCACCCATAGCCCTGACATAATCACCTCAACACCATAGGAATTACTCCATTGCTAATGAACATCCATAGTCCTGGTGGATAAATTTACATGTCCCCGTGATTAGTTGAATTTTCATTCCTAATCTTTTACCAATAAATATTTCTTTATCATACACTTGATGGGGGAAAAATGACCCTTTACAAGTAGGTGGGTATGATGTTTGTTTTTAGTGATAAGTTTATCGATTGACCATGCCTGAGTGATAATAATATCCCCTTAAGTTATTTGTCCCTAAATGTTCAACTTGTCACCTTCCATTATGGTTCATTAATTTTATCATGAGTGGATGGAATCCTTTATCCAACTAACTCATTAACTAGCATATTGATTTTCCAAGTTATCAAGGATTTAGTCACTTGGAATGTTCCAAGTCCACCACTATAATAATCTTGGAAATCCTTATAATTCACAACTTTCCCCCCTCCCTTTTTTTTTATCATGATCGTGTAGAACATAGGAAGTTTACAAGGATTGGCTAGGTGTACATTATATTCATGGACCTTATTTAAAATAAAAATTCAACAAATGTAAACCTCCATCAATGCAATATCAACCAATAATTATAAAAAATAAAGAAAAATAATTGGAAGTCTAAAGCAAAATTACAAATTACAAAATTACAAAATAAAGAAAATAAGAGTAAATATAAAGCAATGTAAGAAAATCTATAATTTCAAAAAATAAAAAATGGAATTCTAAAGAACGAAATGAAAGAGAAAATATGAATTAAAATCCTTAAAATTGAAGGAAACAAAAAACCTACTAAATACAAGCTAGATGCCTTAGTGTCATCTAACTAAACTATTGTTGTAGAATTTGGTCATTGAGTAGGAGGAGATTCAAATTCCCCTCCATGTTTTTCCATTAGTATGTCAATCACCCATATAACATGTGTAACAACAGCTATAATAGTAGCATGTAATAGCCAAATAAGGTGCATATATCAGACCTGTAACAACAACGAATATCAATCATAAAGGGGTTGTTGTGACAGTCTATAAAAGGCACATACAACAGAGTTTTAATCAACAAGAATTCAGTCCGTGTTGAGTCATTGGAGAGCTCTTTAAGAGAAAATTTTCATGGTGGAAATGTTGTAAGTGGTCAATCGTTATCTTTGAAATAAAGGAATATTTGTTTGTTGGGGTTTTTCTCCCTATATAAGGTTTCCCTAGAGTACTTGTGGTGTTAATATGCATGCTGGTTATTCTCTATGGTTTACATTGTTCAGTTTTGGTTATGCATCGTGAATCTAAGTTAAAAGTACAGTCAGATTTAAAAGAATCCTATAGCCAATCGATCAAGCCCTAAAATTTAACAATCACATAGGTGTCTAGGTTCATCATACTCAATGTGGAGGTAAGAATGAAGGGGTGTTGATTATAGAACACCATCATCAACCATCAGGGATATATACATTCATCAAGTCTTACATCTATCATGTGGCAAGTAAATTTCTAACCACGAATCATCCCAAAATAAGAGTCCAACTAATACTATAAAACACCAAATGATCTAATGTATAAGACTATAAAAACATGCAATTGTAAAAGACTATAAAAACATGCAATTCTATGAAATGTGACCTGTGCTCTACTTACTCAATTATTTGTAGCAAACTTGGAGAAAGTAAGAGAAATCCTGGATACTATGACCAAGAAAGGACTCAAACTAGATGCTCACACACTTCATAACTAACGAGAAAACAAAAAGTAAACTTTTAAATTGATTAAACCAAGTCATGGAAATATCACATATAAGTGGTGTGGAGGTACATAGTCCTTGTCCTACTTCATCTCTCCATTTCTAGCGAGCCCTAGATCTATTTTTAAAGCCCCAAAAACATTAAGTTCACTACACTTGGCATTTAATTCTATGGTGCTAATGTGACCTCTATGATGTTTAGAAATTTGAGTTTCCCCTTTGATACTTATGATTCACATTTATTTTAGGTTTAAAGGGGAACTTCAAACAAAATTATTGGGAAGAAGTTGTTGGTTTAAATTTGAACTAACATGTCAATAAGGGAAGAAGTTGTTGGTTTAAATTTGAACTAACATGTCAATAAGTAGTAAGCTCTAAAATGCTTATTGCTCACAAAGTGGCACTAACATGTTGCAGTTGAAGATGGATTGTGGAGAACTAGTGAGGGTGAATATCCTATTTGTTAATGAAATATGATAATAAAGTTTTGATAAACATCTATGGGTTGGTGTAGTAACCATGCTTGCTCAAGACTACATGAATCTATTCAAAAGAGTTCATTGCGAGAGTATAGTGTATGATTTAATAAAAGATATTTTGGTGAGAGAGCCAACTACCTTGCTTGCAATGTACGGTGAGCGAGAGATAGAGAGAGGCGACTTATTTACTGGCAATGTATTGTGAGTGAGAGAGAACCAATTGTGTTGCTTCCAATGTATGGCATTGACAAGATCTATTGTTGTGCACTAGTGTTAATACCACTAGCTAGAGTGTGCATATCGATTTAGATTCCTTATACCATTGATCTATGGGTGTAGTGGTTCATCATGGGTGTAGTGGCTAAAGAGTGTGTATGTTTCCCATACCTTGATTAGGTTAATGGTTGCGACCCATAACCATTTCTTAGCTTCCCATATCTGAGTTGTATTTCTAAGTGCCTAAGAAGCATGGCATCCTGTTCCACATTGTTTTTTTAGTTGAGATTGCTGATGTTACTATAGTTAAGGTTGTTTTAGTTGATAATTTCGTTTCAATTGATGGTGATATGATCGAGGTTGTTTCCATGAAGTTTGTTGAGTCAGGTGCACTTGATAATATAATGTTACAGTTGAGTCTATATTGGAATTTCACATTGTTGAGATTATGTTTCTTGTATTGTAGGTTTTTGGAGATACCATTGAAATTAAGGATGTTGTTGTGACTTGTGGTGTTCATATGCATGTGGGTTCTACTACTTTGCTGTAAAACCGACCAACAAGGTTTTTACCCAAAAATTTCAATACCTTGTCCAAGGAAGATGGGGACCAAAAAGGGTTCATAGGGTCAGAAAAGGGGATGATGGGGGGGGGTTCCTGTGACTCTCACAGTTAGTCTTATATGGGGGCCATTAACAGGCCCGAAGAAAACCTTAGATTGTTGCTTATTAAATTAATAACAATAATATAACAAGCAATATTTTGGGCCCATATGAAATATTTCCTTTCTGCAATTGTAACTTCGGTTTATATTTTTGTAATGTAATCCATGATTATTTACTATAAACATAGGTATTTTCATATCCATGTCGTGTTTCTCCACTACCTATGAACACCCATAACCATGACAGAAACATCCCAACACCATAGGAATTAATCTATTGTTAATGAGAATCCATAGTCCTGGTGGATATATTTACATGTTGATCCAGGTGGATATTGGTGGCCACCCACCATTTCCAACTCGCCCAAAATAGTTTTCTGGCAATTTTGGCAATTTACTATTTTTAGCAGTTTTTAACTTCTGTAGCCATTTTGAGAGCCTAAATGAAGGTTTTTCAGGATATAGCTTCTCAATGATAACCAAAGGCCTTGATTGAGCCCCCAAAATGAATCTCCTTGATGATACCTTTCCAACGAGCTATCATGCGCCTAAAACAGAGATTGTATGCAAACGTTACGACCTCGAGAAGTTGATGTACTAACTTACCCAAATGGGGCCCACATGACTTTTGGCACTTCATCTCCTAGGGTTAGGTTTTTGGATGTATAGGGTTTTTGAAATTCTTGTTTATTGTAAAAAATTCCTTAAGATCCTCATTGATATCATCTTCTTGCGAATAAGCACAACCGTCACATCTCTTCTCAAAGATAAGCCACCACCATTCCAACAAGCTTGTTTTCCATTGCATTTTACAGTTTCAACTTATTTCCTTATTGAATAGAAAACCGGTTTTACTGTATCTTTGTTTTTCTATGTTAAGCATATTTTAATAATTTGTATTCATTTCATTCTGCTCATAAAATCTGGATCAATGGTATCAGAGCGGTCTGCTCCTTGTCGTCTTAATGCATGTCCCAAATGAGGTCAGGGCATAAAGAATTGGGTCTCAAGCTTCTTTCTCTTGAGGACAAAATCTCTCGCATGCCAAGCGACCTATCATGGTAGGAGAAAAGAAAGATGACGGGACATGAGATCCTTTCAAAATTTTTCTTGTGGAAGCCCTCATGCAATAGAGGAATGAGATGATGAGAGTTTCGCGCAAATCCTTCGGTGACCACCAAAAGGGGACACATCTTCCTTGAGTGGAGGCGTCGCCCCCTTCAAGGTACAAATAATCTTTGATGTTCCTATATTTGAAGGTCATATAGACGTAGATGTTGTAGACAACTAGTTGAATCTACTAAAAGGGTATTTTTCTGTCCATAACTTTTCGAATAGAGAAAATATTACTTTTTCACTCCTCAAAGCCGTTCCTCATGTCAAAGATTGGTGGGAAACTTTCTGTGAGAAAAAGGAAACAGAGGAAACCTCATTATTTATAGTCACAACCAAATGGGAATCCTTTAGGGATGCTATTAAGGAACAATACTACCCTGTCGGAAGTTATGACGACTTGTATACCAAATGGACCACACTGTGGCAAGAAAGAGACCAAGTGGTGCAAGAGTTCACAAATATATTCCATACCTTGTGCACCAAGATGGGTATCAAAGATTCAGAGCGATATTTGGTGCTAAAGTATCATGGTGCTCTGCATAGATACATCCAGAACAAAATGGAATTTCTAGACATCTCGTCCTTTGGTGCGGCCTACCGATATGTCGTCAAAATCTAGCAGAAGCTCAAAAAACATGCGCGACAATTTGGGCCTAGGAACCCCGCACAGAAAAATCTAGGAAGGGGTGGCCCTAACCCACAGAACAAAAGACATAGAAAATATGGATAGTATCAGGACAACCAGTCCAAGCCGCAAACAAAGAAGGACACCGGAAAGACAAAGAAAGATACCGGGAAGTGGTGTGACTTCCATAAGAGCCCTTCACATAACACCGCTGACTGTCGCTCAAAGAAGTCGCTGGTGGTCTATGTGAAATACTTTGAATCATATGTGGGTTCTAACTTTGAGTTAGAACCATAAAGGAGAAGATGAATCATTGACGTGGAACCCAGTTCCACCGTTGCTACACCAAGCTCCATCCTGGTGAACCAGACGAGCCAGAAGAAGGTGATCACCTCTTCCATTCACAGATGTGGGTAAAAGTCACCTTGCTGCACTTCTTTGTTGATAGCGGTATCCAAAAGAACTTCATCTCAGCATAGGTCATCAAGAGGTTGGCCTTGCTGACAACGTCACACCCACAACCCTACACCATTGGATGGCTCCACCAAGGAAGCGATCTTTGCGTCAGCCAATAGTGCCGACTATCGTACGACATCAAGACCTTCAAAGACAAGGTATTGTGTGATGTTTCTCCTCTTGAAGTTTGTAATGTTCTTTTGGGCCAACCTTATTTATGGAAACGTCATGTTGTATATGATTCTAGGCCTTGTAGTGTTATTATTACTTTGAATAGGAAATTGTATAGGATACCCGAGGCAGTCCCTTCGAGTGTTATTTCCTTGATCTCTGCCAAGCAATAAAGGAAGGTCATCTCTCAGACTGAGAAATTTGTCTTCTTCATGATTCACTTTCAGAGTGAGCGAAAGATCGCAACCACATCCAGGGCCTCTGCGACCGATCTCTCCACACAACAAACACAAGTGGATAAGGTCATGGAAGAATACTTAGATATATTCTCCTCTCCTACTTGGGTACCTCTGCACTTCTAGGTCAAGCATCCCATCGATCTGACCCCTGGCGCACCGCTACCCAATGGGCTAGTCTACCGCCACTCTCTGTTAAAAAATGAGGAGGTCAAGAGGTAGATCCAAGAATTTATCCACAAGGGGCACATATGTCCCAAATCATCACCTTGTGGGAGCCCAATCATGTTGGTGCAGAAGAAATATGGGACTTGGCGACTCTGCATTGATTATCGGGCCCTGAATAAAATCACAGTCCGAAACTGGTACCCGATTCCCTGAATCGACGACCTCCTTGATCAGATCATGGGGGCCAAATACTTTAGTAAGATTGATCTGAAGTCTGGCTACCACCAGGTCCCAATAGAACTGATAGATGTATGGAAGACCACCTTCAAGTCAAAAGAAGATCTTTTTGAATGGCTGGTCATGCCCTTTGGTTTGACAAATGCTCCAACAACTTTTATGAGGATGATTGACGATATCCTATGACCTTTTACCAATACTTTTGTAGTGGTGTATCTAGATGAAATCATTATCTACAACAAGACTTGGGCGTAATAGTTGTAACATATTCAACAGGTTTTGCACACCTTGTGGCAGCACAAACTATATGCAAACTTGGAAAAATGCTCCTTCGACATGGATAGGTTCCATTACTTAGGCTACATTGTTGATAGACATGGTGTGAATGTGGATCCAACCAAGATCCAGGTCATCCGTGACTGGCCAGCCCCAACCACACTCACTAAACCTCAGATCTTCTTGGGCCTCGCCAATTTCTATCACAGGTTCGTGTTGGGATTCTCTCATATTGCATGGGCCCTGAGCTAAGTAACCAGGGCTGGCGGTAAGGAATTTTTTTTGTGTGGCCTATCCCAACAACAAGCCTTCGATGACTTGAAGAAGTGTTTGTTCTCATCCTCGATACTTTCATTACTAGACCTGCAACATCCCTTTGAGATCGAGACATATGCTTTAAACTATGCCGTGGGCACCGTTCTCACTCAACACAGCCACCCCATGACATATCATAGTGAGACACTATCAGATGTTGTCCGTAAGTACCCTAATTATGACAAATAAATGTACTCCATTGTGCAATACCGCCTCTAGTGGAGACATTACATTCTTGGGAAGGAGACAATCATCCATACTGATCGCAAGCCACTACAGTTCATGCAGACCTAAGGAAAATTTTAGGATGGCCTCCTTCAGAAGTGGTCCACATACTTACAACAGTTCCACCTCAACATCAAGTATAAAACAGGAAGTACCAACCGAGTTGATGATTTCCTTAGCCGACCTCTAGTTGTGGAACTCACCACGATGCTAGACTCTTGCCATCATGAGACCTTCAGATGGCCCCACCTCTACGAGATAGACCTTGACTTTTCCACCACCTACCAAATGTTGGGCGCCAACTCAATGGTTGCTAATTTCCATATTCAAGATGGGTTTTTGTGTTGTCTGGGACATCTCTGTGTTCCATCAAGTGAGTGCACAAAGATGATTTGGGAAGCTCAATACAGTCAGGTGGAAGGACACTTTGGTGTCGAAAAGACAGTGGCAGTGCTGCAGAAACATTTCTACTGGTCGAAACTTCGACATGATGTCAGCAAGTATATTAGGTCCTGCACTGCCTACGGTATTGCCAAACTGACCACTAAGAAATAGGGCATGTAAACCCCTATTCCTACTCCTAACAGGCCATGGGAATTCATCTCAATGGACTACATGTCGGGCCTCCCGTCCACTAAGAGGGGAAATGACTATGTTTTTGTGGTTGTTGATCGCTTTTCCAAGATGGCGATTCTAGCCGCTTGCAAGAAGAACATCACAGTAGAATCCACTTCCAAGCTCTTCTTTGAACGACTATGGGTACATTTTGGGATCCCACAAACCATTATCTTAGACTATGGCAGTCGGTTCCTCAACACATTCTGGTCAAGCCTCTGGTCACTGCTGGATACCAAGCTCACCAAATCCACTGCCTTCCACCCCCAGATATATGGCCAAACTTAGGTCGTCAATCGGATGATCGTACATATCTTGCGCATGTACAATTCAAAACACCCCCACACATGGGATGAGAGTCTTCCATATATCCAACATAGCTATAACTGAGACTTGCATAACTCAACTAGCCACAACCCCTTTCAGGTGGGGTTGGGATTCCAACCATTGGGTCCCATGGATATTGCACTACTCCTGGTGACCACCTCGGGTGACTCATCCCCTACACCACTAGAAGATGGAAAATCCACCCAGTTAATTGAGCGGATCCAACACATCCACCAAGAGGTTCAAGATATTCTACAAAATTCTAATTCCAAGTACAAGGAACGCCATGATCAACATCGGGTACCACATAAGTTTTAGGTGGGAGACAAAGATTGGTTGCACTTGCTGAAAGAACGCCTTATAGGGCCCCATCGGAAGCTTCACCCACTCCTTTATGTGTCGTACACCATCACCAAGGTTGTGGGTGACAATTCTTTTGAGCTCAACATTCCCCCTTTCCTTGGCCTGCATCCAATATTCAACGCGGCTCTCCTTTGCCCATATTTCCCACCATTATTGGACACCTCAGAGATAACAGAGAAGTTGACACCAACATAGCTCAACCCTGACCACATGCAACATGCATCCAATGATAATATTGTGGACACACATATCAAGGGAACTCAACAACAAAGGATCCAACTTTATTGAGTTGTTAAAGTAGGGAAGCTCCTGTACCAAGGCAAGTGGCTCACCCGGGGCCAAATTCAACAAAAATTTCCTCATCTAATGGGGGAACTCAATGCAATGGACAAAATTGTTTCCTAAGGAGGGAGGATTGATCCAGGTGGATATCGGTAGCCACCCACCTTTTCCAACTTTCTCAAAACAGGTTTCTGACAATTTTGGCAATTTACTATTTTCAGTAGTTTTTAACTTCCGGGGCCATTTTGAGGGCCTAAATGATTTTTTTTGGAGATCAATATTCTCAATTATATATGAAGGTTCTAATTGAGCCCCCAAAATGAATCTCCTCGACGATACCTTTCCAAAGAGATATCGTGCGGCTAAAACAAATATCGAATGCAAAAGTTATGACCCCGGGAAGTTGATGTACTAACTTACCCAAATGGGGCCCACATGACTTTTGGCACTTCATCTCCTAGGGTTGTGTTTTTGGATGTCTAGGGTTTTTGACATTCATGTTTATTGTAAAAAATACCTTCATAGCCTCATTGTAATCATCTTCTTGTGAATGAGCGCAACTATCACATTTCTTCTTAGAGATAAGCCGCCACCATTCTAACAAGCTTGTTTTCCGTTGCATTTCACAGTTTCAACTTATTTTGTTATTGAATAGAAAAACAATTTTACTGTATCTCTGTTATTTTGTGTTAAGAATCTTTTAATAATTTGTATTCATTTCGTTCTGCTCATAAAATATGGATCACATGTCCCCATGATTAGTTGAATTTTCATTCCTAATCATTTATCAATAAATATTTCTTTATCATATACTTGATGGGGCAAAAATGACCCTTTACAAGTAGGTGGGTGTGATGTTTGTTTTTAGTGATAAGTTTATCAATTTACCATGCTTGAGTGATAATAATATCCCCTTAAGTTATTTATCCCTAAATGTTTGACTTGTCACCTTTCGTTATGGTTCATTGATTTTATCATGAGTGGATGGAACATTGGTCATATCCAATCATAACACTTAATCATAACAAGATTTATAATCATACCAATAATCATAGCAAGGTATCCAAACATAGAAATAATAATAACAAGTTATCCAATCCTATCATTAATCATGATCATAGCAACATATCTACCACATATATACATCTTCAATAATAATATGAAACCAATCATGGCAAGGTGTCTAACATAGGTGCATAGATATCATTAAATATCTCTTTAATAGGGAATCCACATATGTATGCATCATATGAGGGTCAATTGGCATGCATGGCATGCATGCATCTCATGCATGCATGTCAAGGGGCATGCAAGCATAAAAAAAATTCATGCATGCATAACAAGTGTCATGCATGGCCTGCATGGATACAAGTCGAGTTATAGGTTGAGTTGGCATTGTAGTGCGAAGTCACCTAGCCGAGTTGGATTTCCAAGTCAACATGCTAGCTCTATTCAAGTAGAAGTTCCAAATTTAGTTTAGTTCAATTCAATTCGGTTCTAACTAAGTCACTGCTTCAGTTCTAATTTGTGATTAAAGAGTTAAGTTCAGTTGTCGATACATGCAATGCCTTGGGCTATTTTAAGCCACTCTTCTCCTCCTTTAAGTAAGCAGTCGACCCTCATTCTAAATAACTATACACAAGATTCTTTTGAGTGAGAGGAGGCAGGTAAATATCAATCCATAACTAGGGCGTATATTAGTAGACTCACTGGGTGCATATTAGTCCACAATAGAGGCACATATAAGTCCAAGACAACACTTATATCAGTCCCAGATCTGAGCATAAATATTAGTTCGAGACTTAAGCGAATAAACAGGTGTAAAAACAACTGTAGCAACAACATGCATCAGCCATATACCAGGTGTAACAATAGTTGTAATAGCAGCGTGCATCAACCATATAGAAGGTGTAACAATAGTTGTAATATTAGCGTGCATCAACCATATAAAAGGTGTAACAACATCTGTAACAACAACATGTAACAACCAGATAAGGCACATATATCAGACCTGTAACAACAATGAATACCATTCATAAATAGGCTATTGTGATGTTCTATCAAAGGCACCTACAACAAAGTTTTAATCAACAAGAAGTCAGTCCAGGTTGAGTCATTGACAAGCTCTTTAAGAGTAGAGTTTCATGGTGGAAATGTTGTAAGTGGTCAATCATTATCTTTGCAATAAAGGAAGATTTGTTTGCTGTGGTTTTTCTCCCTGTATAGGGTTTCCCCATGGTACTTGTGGTGTTAATATGTATGCTAGTTATTCTCTATGGTTTACATTGTTCAGTTTTGGTTATGCATCGCGAATCTAAGTTAAAAGTATAGTCAGATTTAAAAGAGTAGTAAGCACCGAAATGCTTATTGGTCACAAAGTTGCACTGGCATGTTGTAGTTGAAGATGGCTTGTGGAGAACTAGTGAGCATGCATATCCTATTTGTTAATGGAAGATGATAATAAAGTTTTGATAAACGTCTATGGGTTGGTGTAGTAACCATGATTGATCAAGACTACATGAATCTATTCAAAAGAGTTCATTGTGAGAGTATAGTGTATGATTTAATAAAAGATATTCTGGTGAGAGAGCCAACTACAATGCTTGCAATGTATGGTGAGCGAGAGAGTGAGAACCAAATTCTTTGCTGGAAATGTATTGTGAGCGAGAGAGAACCAATTATGTTGCTTACAATGTATGGCATTGGCAAGAGCTATTGTTGTGCACTAGTGTTAATACCACTAGCTAGAGTGTGCATATCGATTTAACTCCCTTATACCACTGATCTATAGGTGTAGTGGCTCCTCATGGGTGTAGTAGCTAAAGAGTGTGTATGTTTCCCATACCTTGATTAGTTTAATGGCTCTGACCCATAACCATTTCTTAGTTTCCCATAATTGAGTTCTATTTCCAAGTGCCTAAGAAGCATGGCATCTTGTTCCACATTGTTGTTGTAGTTGAGATTGTTGATGTTAGTATAGTTAAGGTTGTTGTAGTTGAGAATGTCGATTAAATTGATGGTGATATGCTCGAGGTTGTTTCCATGGAGTTTGTTGAGTCAAGGCCACTTGATAATACAATGTTATGGTTGAGTCTATATTGGGCATTACACATTGCTGAGATTGTGTTGCTTGTATTGTAGGTTTTTGGAGATATCATTGAAATGAAAGATGTTGTTGTGACTTGTGTTGTTCATATGCATGTTGGTTCTACTACTTTGTTGTAGAATCGACCAACGAGGTTTTACCCAAAAATTTCAAAACCTTGTCCAAGGAAGATGGGGACCAAAAAGGGTTCACAGAGTCAGAAAAGTGGATGGTGAGGGGGAGGACCTACGACTCTCACAGTTAGTGTTATGAGGGGGCCATTAACAGGCCTGAAGAAAACCTTATATTTTTCCTTCTTAACTTAATAACAATAATATACCAAGAAATATTTTGGGCCCATATGAATTATTTCCTTCCTGCAATTGTAACTTAGGTTTATATTTTTGTAATGTAATCCATGATTATTTACTGTAAACATATGTATTTTCATATCCATGTCATGTTTCTCCACTACCTATGA
>SNQJ01S0155927.1:10864-47503 GCA_010110895.2 Picea sitchensis | reverse complement strand
GAAGCATGGTATCAAACCCTTTAGAGAAAATATGAGACATATCAACCCTATCCTCTTACCTATAATATAAAGAGAGGTCAAGAAGCTTCTTGACACAAAGATTATTGTTCCACTTATGTATTCTGAATGGGTAGAAAATTTGGTCCCAGTCAGGAAGAAAAGTGGAGAAATTAGGTTTTGCATGGATTTCAAAAATTTAAATCGGTCATCCCTGAAAGATAACTATCCACTGCCAAAAATGGATCATGTCCTGGAAAAAGTAGTAGGATCTAACAGAATGTCAATGATCGATGGTTTCTTGGGTTATAACTAAATTGTTGTCCAAGAAGATGATAAAGAAGAAACCGCATTCACTACTCCGTGGGGAACTTTCATGTATGATAAAATTCCATTTGGTTTAATGAACGCAGGAGCTAATTTTCAAATAGAAATGGATATAGCTTTCATTGGTGAGAGGGATAAATTTTTCATTATTTACTTAGATGATCTAACAGTCTTCTCGAATTATGATGTAGAACATCTGGTCCATCTCAAACAAACCTTTGAGAAATGTAGAAAATTTGGTTTGTCTCTAAACCCTAAAAAATATCATTTTTTTATGCAAGAAGGCAAGCTTCTGGGTCATATCATTTCGAAAGGTGGAATCAAGGTTGATCCCAAGAGAATCGAGGCTATGGAAAAAATAAACTTTCCTAGAAACAAAAAGGAAATACAATCTTTTTTAGGAAAAATAAATTGTTTGAGAAGGTTTATCCCTAACCTTATTGAAATTTTCAAATTAATCACAGATATGTTGAAGAAAGACAGTGAAATCAAATGAATTGTTGAAGCCAAAGAATCATTCAAGTGAGTGAAGAAATCTATAAGCAAAGCTCCAGTATTAGCTAGTCTTGACTATACTAAAGAATTTCTAATCTTTTCTTTCACATCGGGACATACTATCACAACTGTACTCCTCCAAAAGAAAGAATAAGGTTTCGAACATCCAATAGCCTTTTTCAGTAAAAGTCTCAGAGATGTCGAATTAATATATGATATACTAGAAAAACAATCTTATGTGATGGTGAAATCTCTCAAAGCTTTCAGAACATATGTACTGCATTCTAAAATAATCTCTTACGTGCCGATAAGCTCTGTCAAAGATATATTGGTACAACTAGATAGTGATGGTAGGAGAGGCCAGTGGTTAGCTAAAATTCAGGAGTTCGATCTAGAATTAAAAACGAACAAGCTGGTCAAAGGTCAAGGTCTGGAGAAATTATTAGTCGAATCAAACTTCAGAGCACTCGGGATAAACCACTTGGAATCACATGGATATACTCCGGACATAGAGGAACTTGATTATCAAACCCCTTTTGTTCAGATTGAAGATAATTTTTCTTCCTCAGATTGGTATCGAGATATCATGTCGTACCTCCTCACCCTTCAGTGCCTAAGTGACATAACTCCATCCAAAGCAAGAATGTTGAAGCTACACGCAGTAAAATATTGTATCATTGAAAGTCAACTATACTGGAAAGATCCTCTAGGTTTCTTGCTACGATATTTAACAGAACCTTAAACAGAGAGTGTCATAAATGAATTCCACAAAGGCGTGTGCAGAGGACATCATGCCAGGAGGGCCACGACCTACAAGATCCTTAGACCTTGTGCGAAAGAAAATATTTGTTACATCAGAACCCCCAAATCCTAGTTTTGTTTCTTTATCCTATATTCAAGCTTTTACCCTACTCTGATTTTACTACCTGGCCTCAAATCTTCATAGAAAGAAAGGTTTTTGCCTTGACTCAAAAAACTTAAAAAACATATCTTCAAAATGAGATTAGGCGAAAATATTCATATTCCTCTAATTCTAACGGGAAGAAAGTATGTCTAGGATAATATTGATAACTTTAGTCCTTCTAACAGAATTTAACTAATTAGTTCGCTCAAGGCCAATCCCTGGAAATTTAAAAGTTCCTATAAGATCATCCCTATAGGAGAAGTTGTATTGAAGATCAGGAGAGAATTAGTTTAGAGTACAATAAAAAATCATTGACAGATATTCATTGTCAAATATTAAGCATATATCATCCCTGTATAATACATACAAATTGATTTCCCCCACTTCAAAATTATAATAAAATATAAGACAGATGGTGAAAGGAAATTCATAAAATGATTGCCCCCATCTAGTCTAAGACAAATGGTGAAAGGAAATTCGTAAATAGATTGCCCCCATTCTGTCCAAAAGAGATGATGAAAGGAAATTCATGTAATGATTTCCCTCATCTCAATGAAATTTGAAATGCAAATTGAAGTGGTGAAAGGAAATTCAATGGGAGACATAGATAACTTCACCGGGGTACTAGACAGGTTCACTGGCAGTGAAGAAATATCTATGATATCTGTAAGACTGTCATACATATGCAAAAATACTCTGATATATAGTTCTCCTTCTGATAATAATTACATTATGAATCGATAAGGGATTCCCCTAGATAAATTATAAAAGTTACTCAACCTTGATGCGAACAAAATCGACCAAAGTCTGATATTTCAGTTAAAGTTGTTTTGATTATCTTAAGAAAATCTAAACTTAGTTTCAGAAAAAGAAAACTTATCAATAGCCTACCTTGAAGTAAATCACTGATTATGTTTTGAAGGTTTTCTGAGACTCGACAGAAGTCCGATTTTTCTATGAATGAATTTTCCCCGAAGGTGTTTTCTAGAAATACAATGATGACTCCATTCACCCAATAAAGGCACTTGTTCTACTGTTCTTCCACGCCCCGCAGAGAGACATGATCCCCAGATGGAGCCTATGTTGGAACATCTATAATCCTATAACTTTGAACTTTAAACCAAAATCATCTATGGTTAAATAGTAACAAGGCACGTGTAATAGTCACCGTTGATGAAGTTCCTTAGTTCGATCGGGCGATCCTAAGCTCTTTAGAGTTGTGGACCCGCCTGATTAATAAGTAACCAAATCACTAAGGGTCACTTCATAGTTTTACTCTTCGGGAATCTCGACAAGTCATGAATTTAAAAACCCTGAAACCCGAAAGAATCCATTATCACTACCCCATAAACTTTCAAAAGGACACGAAGCATAGTACACATCTATCTTTCAAACCTTCTCTGGGTTGACACGTGGAATTCATTTTCTCCATTTTATTTTGAATATTTGTTCAATCTAAGTAACACGTAGCACCCCCCCCCGGTCTCGACACATCATCTAAAATGGCGTCACCCTTGATATGTCCCTACGAGTAATGGACCTTTGGAATTATAGTGACAAGCTAAATTGCAAATCCACGAAGTGGAAAATTGCCGAAGTATTAAATCTTAATTAGTTAAGTTAATCTTGGTTAAAAGATAGTTAATAACTTTGCACTTCGGAAGTTCAGACATTTATCATCCATCACATCTTGAATTATCCGAAGTCTGAACCTTCGAAACATTTCAAACTAAAACGGGGTTAATTAAAGCTAAAAAATGATTATCTTGTAATTAAATCTTTCACGGTTTTATGCTTCGGGAATTCTATCTCAACCTACTATTAAAAATTATGAATTCCAAATACCCGAAAACACTTAAAGTTAAACACGATTAATTGTGTTTTAAACTAGATTATATTGTAATTAATCTTTCGCGAAATCACGATTCGGGAAATTTCAAATTTGTTTCATCCAGAAGTCTCGATCACGAACCGTCGATATTAATGGCATTAATCACAAATCAACGGTAATGATTTTAATATAGATCGCAGATCGTCGGCTAGATTTTCTCATTAAGGTAAATAAATTTATCGTTAGTAGAGGTATTCTCAAATCAATACGCCTGAGGTGAATACAAATTCTTAATTTTGAATTCCATTTTCATTCTTGCAGAATAACAAGTTTTAGCCAGTTAAGAAGCTCACATATTTCCCTGTAATAGGTGACCCAGTTTTGGTTTCATCAATATCATGGCACCACGAAAGATGGCCAAAGAAGTTGGTGAAAGCGCAAATGCGAACACAGATGTTTTGTCAAAAACCTCAACTAGAGTCATCGATACTGTAAATTCATGGACACAAGTGTTCAAAATTCTACAACATGAGCTGATAAATTTCCCAGAGGATTCAGGTGACAAAGTGACTGAAAATCATGCGACTAAAATCAGAGATATAGCTCATTCATAGCTACACAAAATATCCACGTGGCCAAGGCTCATGCCATATAATGACATGATAGGTTGAGCCTTGGAGAACATCGACATTTAAACCAGGAGCATTTGCAATTCACAGAAGGTTGTTGTTGGGTATTTTCGACCGAAGCATATACAAGTAATGTATAAATTATCCCATGTTTTTAAATATAGTTAAAATGCTACATTCATAATGGAGTTTGACAAACAGGAGTGCACACAATATGACAAAAACTACCTTGATTTAATCAAATATTGGTGGGGGCACCCTGAGAAATTCAGAGCAAGCTCTCACGGCATATATGCCACAACATCGTTAGACGCCCATATGATTTATGTGGCTATGATGTTATGTAGGATATTCAGGAAAAAGGACTTCTCTCATTTCCCATTTCCATGGGTACCAATTATGCATGAAGTGGTCAAGGGCTACTCTTTCAACTGGGCCAAGATGTTATCAGACAACTTGGCTAGGGTACCAGTTGGAAAATTCCAAAGGGAAACCTACTCATTTCTACATGTCTACATACATCATGGATGCTCTTTGATTTATGAATCCTTTCCCTCTAATGAGTTGGATTTGGACCCCAACCAACGCCAAACCTATACATTTCTATCACTCGAAGTTGTGGGAGGACAAAGCCAAATATTTCTTCTATGAAATCTGTCATTATGTAGTGGTGCCTGTTCATATCGCCCTATATGGTTTCCCACCTCCCATAATTTTAGACAAAATCATGGCCAACCTAGGAAAAATAGCTGACTAGTATATCGAGGAAAACATTTCCTACATCAGGGTTTTTGGGTGCTTAGTTCCCCCCCTTTCTCTCCCAAAGGTTTTACCAGATCGGCTGGTATGCCGAGAAGTGGCTTATCATACCGTGACAGGGGGCATCAATAAATAATTGAAAGCATCCCAGAAAAAGGTATGGCCAACCTTCCCTCTTCAGGTTGGTATGTTTTCATTGTTAGATTTCAACCATTATAAAGTAGAAGTTGCGGATATAGAAGACGTCAAGTTAGTTGATATTGAGTTTAAGAGGAACGATCCACAGAATATCGTGGAAAATCACCTAGCTCAATGCAACTTAAAGAAGTATGTGCATGAAATTTCCCCATAGGATGAAATATTCATGGGAGCTAGGTCATACAAGGAAGTATTGAGCAGAGTTTGAACTCTGTCTCCAGATCAACTAGCCAGTTTATATATTTTTCAAAAGCACAGAAGGAATAGCTTTCCAAAGGTATAACAGGGAGATCCAATAACACCTTCATCAACATAGGAAGCTGCACCTCAAGGCTTGGAGGTAGGAAGGTATGACAAATAAAGTACTGAGGAGGGCCATAGAGGGCCATAGTTGAAAGAGAAACACATAAAAAAATATGGTGCAACAGTCAAAATGAAAATAATGTTGTATGATGGACATGGCCTAAACGATTCATAATTCGCCAAGGAAATCACAGGTTCATTAGGTGCCTTTTCCAGGAACAATCAATATTCAGTAGAAAATTTAGTTGAGCAGCTAAAACAGAGGAACCTCTTGGTAAGGAAGTTGCAAGACCATATGATGACCATGGAAAAGGATGTAATAAATCAGATGAACAAAGAGTTTGAACAAACCAAATCCTATGACAGACATCAGATCCAATAGCTGAAAACTAACCTTGATGAGCTATATCAAAATTCACAGGGCAACAGAGGGTTGGTCACTCAACAGGAAGAATTAATCAAGCAATTACAAGCCAAGATAGACTTGGTTGAAGGTGTTACCACAAGAATTTACAGCCAGAAGAGGCTTGCCTCTCCATAAGAAACTACATAACCTCTAGCAGGTTAAACAAAGACTTTCATCTATCAGCTCAAATTTCTTGATTAGTCTCATCATATGGAAAATAATAGATATTTTGTAGCACCATGGTGCTACAGAATTGTCTATATAGCATGGTTACCATTTTACTACCTAAAATGTTACCAAACTGTTAAGCAGTGTAATGATGGCACTATTAATTCTATAGGTTGTTACCAAATCCATTTTCATGTCGGATTCTACCAAATATGTCAATGTTGAAGTGATGTAGATGCAATTATGATGGCTCTACCAAATTGCATGCATACACACTAGTATGGAACTACCAAAATTCGCTACAGAAATTCTGGCAGAAACCGAATTGTTCAGAGTTATTTTGCAAGGATGCTTATGCAAGGTTTGAGTGACTAACTTAAAACTTGGATTATGAACAAATGAGAAGGTATTTTGAAAGCTGGAGGGTTTTATTCATAACATTCCAAATAATAAAAAATTCTCTCAATTTTTCAAAATGTGTTATGGTTTGAGATATTAGACATAGAAGTGGAAATACCAATTGTTTTACAACTGACTACAGTTTCATGGCAGACATGGTTTTGATATTCGCCTCATTAGGAGGTTTCCACCTATCAAGGAGGATTCAAATGGATTCTCAAGGATCATTTACATATCAAGGGACACCACAAAAATCTCTTATTTATCTCCATCAAGCGCCTCATGCAATGAAATTGGAAACTCAATTTATTAATGACTTCCAACAAAAATCCAACAAACTATTGATTTTCAGGAATTTGTTGGATTTTTATCTCTTTGATTGTTGCCACCTATGTCCAAGGCAGAATCCAATGGAGGAGATGGGATTTGACCTCCTAAGGTTATTTGGATGTTATTTTTCTATTTAAAGAGGGAGATATCTCTTGGATAAAGGGTTATTGATGAGCCAAGAGATGCTAGAAATGGAGCGAGGAGTTTTCCTTGTGTGTTCATTTGTAATCCTGCAGGCATTTTATGATTGTAAGCATTCCTGCCTTATTGGAGACTCTGAGAGCTATGATTTCAGATTGTAACCCTTTGTTTATATTTCTTCTTATTTAAATATATTTTGCATTTGAGGATAAAAGGTTGCCAATGATTTATGGATCACAGGCTTAGTAGAGGATCTATTGTATTTTCCCATCAGTCATTGTTTATATTCAAGTATTTGTTGATTCATTAAATTGCGAGGATCTTTGTTTAGTGATCATCCTGCCTTATGTTTTTCCTTCTTCATTCTTCCACTTATCAGCATATATAATATTGGTTTTACATTGCAACTTTTGCACCGCCGAGTGAGATGTTTGTGACTCCATTTCCCATTTGGGTGTAGCCCTCTTTTATTTCTCACTTGAGTTATTTCCCTCTCACTTTATTTCTCCATATTGTGATCCACCTATTCAAAACCAAAATTATCTTTTGCATTACAGATGGATGTTGAGCTTACACTTTAGCATTCAAAGTGTGACTTCAGTGCTACTAAAATTTTGAAATAGTTGTCGGTGATGGATTTGAGCATATTGAAAATATCCCTAGGAAGAAGGACACTGCACAACTCCAACTTTAGATGGTGACTAAAGTTGGACACCTTCAAGCTACACATTCACCAGGACTCCATTTGGTGAGATAAGAGATTAAAATTAAATGGCTATGAAATTTATCTTGGCCGGGAGGTTTCCCACTCAATTTCTGACCAGAGGTTTTCCCCACTCAATTTCTCAGCCATAGATGGCTATCCACATCGTATGACTCAAATTGATGAATGGAAAGATCTACTGCCTAGATTTTATGAAGGTGAGAATGACAACCCTATTGAGCATGTTCATGAATTTCATGCTTTGATGCAACAACTTGACATCCATCATGATGATATATTGAAGAAAATGTTCATGTATTCATTGGAAGACTATGCAAGACAATGGTATAGAATGCTCCCTACTTCTAGTATTTCCTCTTTGAAGGACGTTCATGATGTTTTTTATTCTCACTGCAAGATAAGTTATCCATCTGAAAGACATTTTGAGAATTGTTATGAGGGGTATGCATCATATATTCAAGATTCAACAAGTGATTCCTCTAACAATGATGATGAAGGGGGTGCTTGCAGAGAACAGGACTTACATAATGAATTTCATAATTCTTTTCCTAAATTTCAAGAAAAAATGCATCATTCATGTCAAAATCCAGGTCCCCAAGAGAAAGATCAATATGGATAATCCATCATTTACCTATCTACTCCTTTTCTTGATTCTTTAAGTCAAGAGGTCATCTTAGATTCAGATTTATTTCATCATGAGAATAGTGTTGCATCTTGTCATGATCGAATTCATAGCTTACTAGTTGTTGTTGTAATCCCTCCTATTGTTAATGAACCAGTGTGCCATGATTTGCCAAGTTTTGTTGACTATGAGGATGTTTTCACTGAACAACCAATTGTCCCAGCTATTGTACTAACCCCCTCAGCCATTAATAGTCAAATGGTCATTGATTCACCTTTGTATGATGATTGTGAAGATGATTTCCATGAACAATCTATTGAATACCTTATATCAGAGAAGTACCCTTCCCATCAAAGCAACAATAGCTTGTTTCAACCCTCATGTCATATTTTTGTTGCTGAAAAAGAAGAAAAAGATGATAATCTAATTTTAGAAGGTGAAAAACTGAGAAATTTGGACCATAATCCAAGCTATGATGAATATCCCTCACAATTAGAAGATAATACAAAAAACTGTAGTTTCCCAAGAACTTCTAATTGTGATGAATTGACCTATCAACCCCCTATTCCTATTGAAGACACAAGCTCAGTTTCATCAAGAAGTCAAGATCAAATTCCATGTGATCAGATGAGAGAGGTTGAAATTAAATAAAGACAAGAATCACTAAGCCTTTTTCCTAATACGCCTCATGACCAGGAGTGGACCAATACCATATGCATTGAGGATGAATCAGAAAATCAACAAGCAATGCAACAACCAAGAACAGTGGAGGAAGGACCTAATGTAATAATTTTCCTTTTTACACAAAGCAATGTCGTAGGGGAAAATATTGATGATGTTTTTCAGGATCCATTTGCATCTTGTCTGCAAGTAGTAAGTGAGCCTAGGAACACTGATTGCTTCAATGGAAAGTGTATTGCCAAATATTTTTTTGACGTGTCTTTAAGTAGGAATTATCTCTTGTGCTTAAGGAAGCACATTTAAAAGCTTCAAATAGTTGAAAAAATGATGAAATGGCTTCATTGGTTGTTTCCTGTAACTTGAATACTTCATTTTCCCAATAATTAGAGTAGGTGTGTGAAATAAGATTGTTGGAGAAGCATCGTTTTCATCCTTTTTGTCAGTTTCAGTTTTCATTTTCATTTAGTTTCAGTTGAAGGCCACAAATCAAAGTAGATTGCAGAGGTTAAAGGTTGGGAGAAGACCTAGGATAAGGCACTGAAATTACAAGAGTTATTAGAGCCTCACACGGAGGAATCTGTCCCCCATGGAGCCTATGTTAGCACAAGAATTTACAGCGAGAAGAGGCCTACCTCTCCATAAGCAACTAAATAACCTCTAACAGGTTAAATAGAGGATTTCATCTATCAGATCAAAGTTCTTGATTAGTCTCATCATATGGAAAATAATAGATATTCTATAGCAGCATGACGTTGTGGAATTGTCTATATATCATGGTCTGCCATTTTACTACCTAAAATTTTACCAAATTTGTTAAGCAGTGTAATGATGGCGCTATGAATGCCATAGGTTGTTACCAAATTTGTTTTCATGTCGGATGCTACCAAATATGTCAATGTTAAAGTGATGTAGCTGTGAATTATGATGGCGCTACCAAATTTCACGCAGACACACCAGAATGGCGCTACCAAAATTCGCTACCGAAATTCTGGCAGAAACCGAATTGTGCAGATTTATTTTGCAAGGACGCTTCTGCCAGTTTTGAGTGACTAACTTAAAACTTGGATTATGAACAAATGAAAAGGTATTTTTGAAAACGAAAGGAGGGTTTTATTAATAACATTCCAAATAACAAAAAACTCTCTCAGTTTTTAAAAATGTATTATGGTTTGATAGATATTATACATATAAGTGGTGCTACCAACTGTTTTACAGTGGCGCTACCGAATTTCCTGTAGCGGTCACGCTTTTGATATTCACCTTATTGGGAGGTTTCCACCTGTCAAGGAGGATTCAAATGGATTCTAAAGGATCCATTAGATGTCAAGAGACACCTACAACTAGGATTTAGCTCCATCAAAGGCCTCATGCAATGAGGTGGAAACAATTTATTAATGACTTCCAATAAATTCCTGAAAATCAGCAGTTTGTTGGATTTTTGTCTCTTTGATTGTTGCCACCTATCTCCAAGGCTTAGAATCCAATGGAGGAGATGGGATTTGACCTACTAAGGTTATTTGGATGCTATTTTCTATTTAAGGAAGGAGAGATCTCTTGGAGAAGGGGATTCATGAGCCAAGAGAGGCTAGAGAGAGTAGGAGCAGACAATTTTCCTGTGTGTGTTCATTTGTAAGCCTGTGGGCATTTTATGATTGTAAGCATTACTTCTATTGGTGACTCATGAGAGATGTGATTTCAGATTGTAAACCTTTTTTTTATATTTCTTCTTATTTGAATATGTTGCAGATTTGAGGATCAATGGCTGCCAATGATTTATGGATCCCTAAGCAGTAGAGGATCTATTGTATTTTTCCCATCGGTCACTATTTATATTCAAGTATTTGTTGATTCATTAAATTGAGAGGATCTTTGTTTAGTGAACATCCTACCTTATTTTTTCCTTCTTCATCCTTCCACTTATCATCATATAATCTTATTTTCTGTTGTGCAACTTTTGTGCCTTCGATGAGTAGGATGTTTGTGACTCCATTGCCCATTGGTGTAGCTTACTGATCTGCAATTTGTTGCCCTCTTCCTTTATTTCTCCATCTTGTTGATCCACCTATTCAAAACCAAAATTATCTTTTTCATTCTGATGGATGTTGAGCTTACACTTTAGCAGTCAAAGTGTGACTTTCAGTGCTAACATTTTTGGCGTCGTTGTCGGGGATGGATTTGGGCATATTGAAAATATCCCTGGGAAGAACGAAATTGCACAACTCCAACTTTAGATGGTGACTGAAGTTGGACACCTTCAAGACTGCACATTCACTATGGAAACTTCATTGTTCAGAATTTGTTGGTGACTCCACTAGAATGAGACAAATTAAATGGCTATGAAGGCTATCCTGGCCAGGAGGTTTTCCCCACTAAATTTCTCAGCCATAGATGGCTATCCACATCATGTGCCTCAAATTGATGAATGGAAAGATCTGCTGCCCATATTTTATGAAGGTGAGAATGACAACCCTGTTGAGCATGTTCATGAATTTCATGCTTTGATACAACAACTTGACATCCATCATGAAGATATATTGATGAAATTTTTCATGTATTCATTGGAAGACTATGCGAGAAAATGGTATAGAACACTCCCTACTTCTAGTATTTCCTCTTTGAAGGACTTTCATGATGTTTTTTATTCTCACTGCAAGATAATTTATCCAGCTGAAATAAATTTTGAGAATTGTTATGAGGGGTATGCATCATATATTTAGGATTCAACAAGTGATTCCTCTAGCAATGATGATGAAGGGGATGCTTGCAGAGAGTAGGACTTAGATGATGAATTTCATAATTATTTTCCTAAGTTTCAAGAACAAATGCATCATTACTATCAAAATATAGGTCCCCAGGAGAAAGATCAATATGGACAATCCATCATTTCCCTATCTACTCCTTTTCTTGATTCTTTAAGTCAAGAGGTCATCTTAGATTCAGAGTTATTTCATCATGAGAATAGTGTTGTAGCTTGTCATGACCAAATTCATAGCTTACCGGTTGTTGTTGTAATCCCTCCTATTGTTAATGAACCAGTGTGCCATGATTTGCCAAGTTTTGATGACTTTGAGGATGTTTTCACTAAACAACCAGTTGTCCCAGCTATTGTACTAACCCCCTCAACCATTAATAGTCAAATGGTCATTGATTCGCCTTTGTATGATGATCATGAAGATGATTTCCATGATCAGTCTGTTGAAGACCTTATATCAGAGAAGTACCCTTCCCATCAAAGCAACAATAGCTTGTTTCAACCCTCATGTCATATTTTTGTTGCTGAAAAAGAAGAAGAAGATGATAATCTAATTTTAGAAGGTGAAAAACTAAGAAATTGGGACCATAAGACAAGCTATGATGAATATCCCTCACAATCAGAAGATAATATAGAATAATGTAGTTTCCCAAGCACTTGTAATTGTGATGAACTGACCTATCAACCCCCTATTCCTCTTGAAGACACAAGCTCAGTTTCATCAAGAAGCTAAGATCAAATTCCATGTGATCAGATGAGAGAGGTTGAAATTAAAGAAAGACAAGAATCACTAATCCTTTTTCCTAATACACCTCATGGACAGGAGTGGACCAAGGCCATATGCATTGAGGATGAATCAGAAAATCAACAAGCAATGCAACAACCAAGCACAGTGGAGGAAGGACCTAATGCAATACTTTTCCTTTTTACACAAAGCAATGTCGCAGGGGAAATTCTTGATGATGTTTTTCAAGATCCATTTTCATCCTTTTTGCAAGCAGCAAGTGAGCCTAGGCTCACTGATTTATTCAATGGAAAGTGTATTGCCAAATGTTTCTTTGACGTGCCTTTAAGTAGGAATTATCTCTAGTGCTTAACGAAGAACATTTCAAAGCTTCAAACAATTGAAAAAATGATGAAATGGATTCATTGGTTATTTCATGTAACTTGAATGCTTTATTTTCCCAATAATTAGAGTAGGTGTGTGCAATAAGCTTGTTGGACAAGCACCATTTTCATCATTTTTGTCATTTTAAATTTTCATTTGCATTTAGTTTCAGTTGAAGGTCACAGATCAATTCAGATTGCAGAGGTTAAAGGTTGGGAGCATCCCTAGGATAAGGCACTAAAACTACAAGAGTTCTTAGATCCTCACAGGGAGGACTCTATCCCCCATGGAGCCTATGTTAGCACAAGAATTTATAGCCAAAAGAGGCTTGCCTGTCCATAAGAAACTAAATAACCTCTAATAGGTTAAACAAAGGATTTCATCTATCAGCTCAAAGTTCTTAATTAGTCTCATAATATGGAAAAGAATAGATATTTTGTAGCACGATGGCACTGCGGAATTGTCTATATAGCATGGTCTTCCATTTTACTACCTAAAATGTTACCAAAACTATTAAGAAGTGTAATGATGGTGCTATGAATGCCATAGGTTGTTACCAAATCCGTTTTCATGTAAGATGCTACCAAATATGTCAACATTGAAGTGATGTAGCTACGAATTATGATGGCACTACCGAATTTCACGCAGACACACCAGGATGGCGCTACCAAATTTCACATAGACACACCAGGATGGMACTACCAAAATTTGCTACCGAAATTCTAGCAGAAACYGAATTGTGCAGAGATATTTTGCAAGGATGCTTCTGCYAGTTTTGAGTGACTAACTTAAAACTTGGATTATGAACAAATGAGAAGGTATTTTTTAAAACTCGAGGAGGTTTTTGTTCATAAGATTCCAAATAACAAAAAACTCTCTCTGTTCTTCAAAATKTGTTATGGTTTTAGATATATTAGACATATAAGTGGTGCTACCAACTGTTTTACAGTGGCGCTACCGAATTTCCTGTAGCGATCAYTGTTTTGGTATTCGCCWCATTGGGAGGTTGCCACCTAWCAAGGAGGATTATAATGGATTCTAAAGGATCAGTTAGAAKTCAAKGGACACCTGCACCTAGGATTTATCTCCATCAAAGGCCTCATGCAATGAGGTGGAAACAATTTATTAATGACTTCCAACAAATTCCTRAAAATTAGCAGTTTGTTGGATTTTTGTCTCTTTAATTGTTTCCATCTATCTCCAAGGATTAGAATCCAATCGACGAGATGGGATTGGACCTAATAAGGTTATTTGGATTCTATTTTATATTTAAGGAAGGAGAGATCTCTTAGAGAAGGGGATTCATGAGCCAAGAGAGGCTAGAGAGAGTAGGAGCAGGCAATTTTCCTGTGTGTGTTCATTTGTAAGCCTGTGGGAATTTTATGATTGTAAGCATTACTGCTATTGGAGACTCAYGAGAGATGTGATTTCAGATTGTAAACCTTTTGTTTATATTTCTTCTTATTTGAATATKTTGCAKWTTTGAGGATCAATGGCTGCCAATGATTTATGGATCCCTAAGCAGTAGAGGATCTACTGTATTTTTCCCATCAGTCATTGTTTATATTCAAGTATTTGTTGATTCATTAAATTGAGATGATCTCTGTTTAGTGAACATTCTACCTTATGTTTTCCTTCTTCATTCTTCCACTTATCAGCATATAATCTTGTTTTCTGTTGAGCATATTTTGTGCCTTCGATGAATAGGATGTTTGTGGGTCCATTTCCCATTAGTGTAGCCTACGGATCTGCAGTTTGTTGCCCTCTCCCTTTATTTCTCCATCTTGTTGATCCACCTATTCAAAACCAAAATTATGTTTTACATTATGATGGATGTTGAGCTTACACTTTAGCAGTCAAAGTGTGACTTTTAGTGCTAATAAAAGGTACACCAGTAGAGATGACAACTTTCCAGGTTCAAGCACTGGAAGTACGTGAAAATATAGAATCATCCCAGCAAGATCCCTTTACAAAAGTGGAATCCATTCAAAATTGTTACCGGGTAGTAGAAGTTTCCCTGAAGAACATTTACATCAAATAAAGAGAATCTCGTTCATCTCAGGCTAAATTTTAGGAGGTTGTCTTGCTAGTACAAAAGGATGATGTATCAAAGGTTCCTTGACTGTCTCTTTCTGAGCAAACCAGAGGTGACATAATTTTGAAGGCTTGGGAAACAAATCTAGCTGAAAGAAAAAGATTGGCGAGAGAGGTAAACGAAGCTTTTCTAGAAGCATTATCTTCACAAGACAAAGGGCTACTTGATGTTGAAGGAAATACTATCTCTGAAGCCCTGGGACAAATAGACATAGCCAAGAACCAACATAATTCTAGGACAAGCAAAGAAGAAGCAAGGATAACCATCCAACAAATGAATCAATTTGATCTTATACAAATAAAACAAATGGATAGTAAATCCCAGTTTGCAGTTATAGGTCACATCTTTGGGAGAAAATAAGATATAGGAAAGGTTGCCTCAGGTAGTAAAGAAACTATACATTTTTGAAGCAAATGAAGCAACTGAACCTTCTGGGTTGGTGGTACAGTTAGTGAGTCGATGTATCTAATGTGTCGAATATGGGAAAGAAAGCACATATGGAAACATGTAAGACAACATGTATGTACTATTCATATAGGTCAAGATCAGATGTCAGCTATCTCTGGGTTAGAGGATGAGGAGAAGAAACGTCTTTACTAGCAGACGAAGAGACAGAGGAGGATGCTAATGGAACTTTTTAGTTTTGGATATTGTAATATTTACTATTATGAGAAGTCCAACCATTTGGGTTGAGACCATTTTTTATAAATACATAGATTAAAGACTTATTTCAGGTTTCTTCTTTCCTATTGTAATAGAGAAAACTCTTCTTATAGAGTATTAATACAAGTGCAGACAAAGATTCCAAGTTTTGTTCAATCTGGGTTATGTGTTTCTTTGTTTTCCATTTCTCAACATTTCTTTATGTATTCATTGATAAATGTTTGATTTAAATTTAGTACAACGACTACTGTAATCTTATTATATCAATGATTTATTAAGTAGGAAGATTTTCCTCTTCATTTATTGTGAGTAAATCAAGATCTGCTTGTTGTGTAGATTCCTGTATTTTATACTTTATTCAAGGTTACACTATCTCTTTCTTCTACTACAATAAGGGGGGACTCTTCAGTAATTGATGCCCTGATTTGTTTTACATTTTTGTATCTTTCTCTCGCACCATTCAATATTACAATCTTGACTCAGACATGAAATACAACCTATGTGTTGTCAAACTGTTAATTTCAGTTAAGGAATTTTTCTCATATAACTAAGGTAGAAAAATCACTTTAAAAACATAGTCTATTAAAATTTCCTGATGCCTGACATTATCCTTTGAGCCTTAAGTTTAATCTCAGGACCAACACAAACACTACAACTAAAACACTTAAGTTCAAATCAACCCCTATTGGAATTAGCAGATAAATCAATCATCAGCCCAAAAGGAAGTCTAGATGATGTAATAGTCACCCCAACTTCATGATAGTGTCATGTATATGTCTTGTTAATAATTCCAAAATCCTCCTAAATCATACATACAATGGTTCTTGGTTGACCTTGGTTGGCCACAACTGATGCATTTATTGGCTGTCGGTCTGGAGAGATGACAATTTCCAATGGGACTCACAGCTGAAATCTTACTATATTTCCTCCTTCCCAACCAACTACAAAATTCCTTTATGGTTGGAGAATCCATATGGGGAGGAAGAATGTTCTCAACCCTTGTTAACAATTGAAAAAATAAGAGGTTTTCAAGAACCATTTGAAGAGCAGGTTTTAAGCCAATTTCTAGCTGAGACTGAAAGTATTGAATATCCACAATCTTTTCAGGAATAAAAACATATTTTCAGCTCTGAATTTCAGGAACTCTATCATCCTTCTACCTTGTTCACTACGACAACAATGAATGAGGGTAGAGAGTCACCCATGAAATCAGTTGAAATCATCCTTGGGAAGTGTCTTTATATCAATTTAGGTTTGGAAACTGAACAACAAGATCAATTGATTCAAATGATTCAAGAATAGTCTGATGCCTTTGCATGGGACTATGCTGACATGAAAGGGATCCAATCAGATACTTGTATCCATCATATCTATACCAATGATAAAATTAGGCATGTTAGGCAACCTCAAAGGATGATGAATCCATCCTTGAAGGATATAGTGAAAGAAGAGTTGCAAAAGATCCTAAATGTAAATTTTATCTATCCCATTTATGATAGTAAGTGGGTATCTCCATTAGTCATTATTCCTACGAAAAATGAAAAATGGAACATTTATGTGGATTTTAGAGAGATAAATAAGGATACCTTTAGAGACTACTTTCTTTTACCTTTTATAGACCAAGTGTTGGATACTTTATCTAGGAAAAAGTATTTTTCCTTCTTGGATGGGTTCAATGGTTATAGCCATATCCAAATTTCACTAGAGGATCAGGAAAATACCACTTTTACTTTCCCTTGGGGTACTTATGTTTATAGGGTTCTTCCATTTGGATTATGTAATGCCATTGGTACCTTTCAATGAGATGTCTTTGCCATGTTTTCTAATTTAAACCATGATTATGTGGAGGTCTTCATGGATGACTTCACAATATATGGGGATGATTTTCAACAAGGCTTGGACAACCTCAAGAAAGTATTGATTAGATGTAGAGAAACCAACCTCTCCCTCAGCCATGAAAAATCCAAAATGATGTTCAATGAGGGGATTGTTTTAGGTCATCATATTTTTGGTACTAGAATAAGGGTAGATCCTGCTAAAATTGAAATCATTTCTCGAATCAAAATCCCTAGTTCCCAAAAAGAGGTTAGAAGCATATTAGGTCATGTTGGGTACTATAGAAGATTCATTCAAAATTTTACAAACCTAGGTTCCCCATTGTTCAAATTGTTAACAAAGGATGATAAATTCCATTGGGATCCTCAATGTTAAATTTCTTTTGAAGTTTTAAACCAAAATATTTCAACTGCTCCCATTCTAAGAGGGCCAAATTGGTCACTTCCTTTACATATTTGTACGGATGCCTTAGATATAGCTCTGGATGGTTTTTTGGGCCAAAGATAAAATCAATTTCCTTATGCTATCTATTTTGTCAGAAAAAATATTTCTCCTGCGGAATTACATTATACAGTTACTGAAAATTAATTCTTGGCAGTGGTTCATGCAATTAACAAATTTTGACACCATATAACTGGGTATGAGGTATTTGTACACATTGATCACTCATCCATCAAAATTTTAATGAATAAACCTATCACAAATGCTAGAATTACAATATGGCTATTACAGTTACAATAATTCAACTTCACTATTATAGATAGACCAGGGAGAGATAATCTTGTTGTTGATTTTCTGTCTAGACTTATGCATACAAGAGAAAATACACCAGTTAATGATAATTTTCCTGATGAGGATTTATTTTCTATATCTACTTATGTTCCTTGGTATGTATATGTGGATAACTATCTTGTGACAGGGAAATTACCTCAAAATCTATCCTCTCAGGAAAACAGAGGATGATACAGCTAAGTGTTAATTACATGTGGCATGATGATTGTTTATAATGCACTAGAACTGAATTGGTGGTTAGAAGGTGTGTAACAGAAGATGAAATGCATGAAATTTTTAGGGCCTACCATGATGGGCCATGTGGTGGGAAATTCGCTGATAAAAGGTCAACATACAAAATATTATAGTCATGCTACTACTGGCCAACCATTTTTAAGGATGCAAAGAAGTATGTGGCTAGATGTGATGATTGTCAAAGGATGGGGAAGCCAACTTCAACTAATGAAATGCCTCTTAAAGCATAGGTAGTAATTGAACCTTTTGAAAAATGGGCATTAGATTTCGTAGGACCAATCAACCCTACATATAGAAGGAAAAGGTACATGTTGGTTTGTACGGATCATGTGACAAAATGGGTAGAGGCTAAATGTTTGTATTGTGCAAATGAACAATTTGTTGTTGATTTTCTGTTTGAAGAGATATTTACCCATTTTGGTGTGCCTAGAGAGATAGTGACAGACCAAGGGACCCAAATTACTTCTAACCTGTTCAAATCCATCATAAAACAATATCAGATAAAGCACCAAAAATATACACCTTACCACCCCCAAGCAAATGGACAGGTGGAGTCAACCAATAAGGTGATAGAGGTCATTCTCACAAAAATAGTTCATTTGCACCATAAAGACTAGGATTATAAGTTTCCTGAAGCCTTATGGGCTTACCAAACATCCTCGAGAAATACAACAGGCCATACCCCTTATGAATTGGTGTATGGGAAGTAGGTTTTACTTCCAATAGAGTTTCAAGTAAAAACCTTTAGAACATCCATGCAATTAGGAATGGACCTAGATGAGGCACATAAACATAGATTACTGAAGTTGAATGAACTTGATGATATTAGGCAATATTCTCTTTAGAGGACCATGTTGGTTCAGGATCAAAGAACTAAATGGCATGACAAGTTTATTATTAAAAAGTCCTTTCACCTAGGTGACTGGGCCCTATTGTATGACAAGGCCTTATTGTATGACAACAGGTTCACAAATTTTAAAGGTAAGTTTTCAACTCGTTGGTTGGGACCTTATGAGGTGGAAATAGTATATGATAATGGTTTGGTCAAGATAAAAACCATTGATGCCGATCAAAATTCAGTTGTGGTAAATGGACATCGCTTAAAGGTATATCATAATCCATTATCCAAAGAAAAATTTGTCAAACATGTTCTCCAAAGTTTTGAAATGAAACTGGTAAGCAAGGGGAGTTCTCCCCCTGTTGATCCACCACTATAAGTATTTTTGTGATATGATTTAACCTTGTACATATGTATATATATGAGAGTTTTTTTATGGATATTTTGGTATGATTAATAGAGTGAAGGTAACCATGTTTCCTTCATGTAGATAATCCAATAAGGAAATTTACCAGGTGTAAGTTTATTCCTTTTTCTATCCCTCATAGATTATTTATGGAAAAGGATCCTAATGGATTTTGTTTTTTAAGTTTTTCAGAATCCTAAAAATTGAAAACATCGAGAACAAAGAACTGGCCCTGGCTCGAGAAAAATCCATGGGACAGTAGATGGAGTTTTCTATAAGTTTTTCAAACTCCTAAAAATTTAAAACACCAACGAGTAGGAACTGGCCTGAGCTCGAGAAAAATCCACGAGAAAGTAGATGGAGTTTTCTTTAATTTTTTCAAAATCCTAAAAACTTAAAACACCAACGAGCATTAACTGATCCAGGCTCGAGAAAAATATACGCAAAAGTAGTAGTTAGGTTTCGTTTGCCCATGAAATGGAAGTGTCAACAAAATAAATGATCTGTTTTGGTTCCAAAAAGAGGAGTTTTATTCATATCAACAACATGAGGTTGTCCAACTATAGTTACTTTCTTGTTATAGATCTTGGAACTTGGTCATTGAATTATTTTTCTCTCTTTTATATCACTTTTGCTGCAATTTAAATTTGATGTACCATTGTGCTAATTTTAGTTTCCTAGTATGACACTTTAGAAAAATCAATTTGAAAATTCCTTCTCCTGCAGCATCAACATGTTTACAATTATATCAAGTCATGTTAGTGTATTTTGTACAATGATAGAAAATTCTGGTACCTATTAGCAAATTCAACATTTGTAGTCGGATCTAGTATTGGTATCAGTAAATAGTAATTTCCATCATTTTCTACAGTTTGACACTCAGAGTATGCTAGCTACAATGTGAAGCCTGCAGATTCCAACTAAAGATCATAAGTCCAGGTACCTTATCAAAACTTCATCCGGTACTGCAACATTCTGTTCGGGTACTAGAGGATTTTTTTGATCTTACTTTGATCCGGTACTAGTCAATAATCTAGTACTGGTGCGAGAGTATTGTAATTTATGTATTATACTCAAAATTTTCTTTATTTGAGAAATATCACTTCAGGTAAGGGAGGTATGAGACAATTTATCACGTTCTTTCTATTAAAGATAATTTAAATTATGTGCTAATTATTTTGTTACTCTTATGTACATATTCCATCTTAAACTATCGATGTCACCATCACGATCCCTTTAAGTGAACATTTCCTCATTTATTCATATCTTGTTTGATAATATTACAAATGAATCCATCTTATTATTTATGAATTACTTCATAGAGTGGTTGTTGTTGTGAATGAGAGAAGACCATCCATTTGGTAGGGTTGGTACTATTCATAATGCATCATTACATATACTTCCTTTTGTTGATACTAAGAGGGGGGTGAATCAATATCAAGTACAATTTAGAAAACAAATCAACTTATACTCAAACCATATTATATATTCAATTATATCCAATGTGAAATGAACAATAGTAGAAGAGTTACACCAATACACCATAATACACCATAATACACCATGCACAATATATGAGAAATAATCAATAGTTATTGTTTAAGGGAAGTAATGACTTCCAAGGGAAGCTATAGCTTCCAAATATAAAGGGAGGGATAAACCTCCAAAAGGAAGATACAGTCCTCCAATATCAAGAGAGATTTGACCTCTCCATCCTTGCCCATTCCTTCCACCCATGAATATATGAGAGATAATAAAAATTTACATTAAATTATCACCATCAACCAACCATCACATAGAACCTGGTAATTAATCCTGAGACTTATTCAACTTATGAAATTCTTCACTTATTGGAATACTCTGATCCTATAGATAATATTACTCAATGTATTCTCTAAAACCCCTTCAATTTTCACTCCTTGAATCCTCCTAGAAAAGGAGTTATAGAGAAAATGGTAGACCTTATTCAATTCTGGTTTATTCAAGAGAGCGAACTTGTACATAATTGCCCGCGTTCAATATTTAACATCAGATTCTGAAATTCATACAAAAGAAACCAAATTCCGTACTCTTTCCAATGCAATTGGTCTCACTTCATTTGGATTCTCTATGAATACTTTATTACTATTTTACCCGGAACACATGTTTATGACTAGCTTCAGGACTAGTCAAAAACCCTATCTTCCACAATGTGTATCTCCAAAATTATAGCAAATAAGAGATGATTTTTTTACCATAGGTACCTCGATATGTCTTCTCAATAGCCTCCAAATTTCACCATCTGAATCGTTCTATAAAAAATGTTATAGCGAAAATGGTGGGATGACCTGTAAATAACATACCTTAGAACACATCACCAAAAGACTTCATCCTCCCTTGAAATCCGACTTTCCTTACTTCGTATTTCCTATGAAATTCAAATTATATCTCCTTATTCATTAAAAAAATTGTGTGTTTAAAATGAATGTATAATGATATGTATTTATACCCTTTATGTCACTTCCTTTTAACATTAGGGTCGACATGTAGTTTCTTCTTCAATTCACATTGTCATCAAAAAATCATTTCTCCTCAATCGTGAGGATCCACGTGATGTGCCACATACCACTGGAAGTAGCATGAATTATACTATCCATCCATGTGTTTTGTATATTCATGTTTAATTTCCTTCATGTCTATCTACTTTGATCAATTGTGGGGTCAAAACGCCAATGGCTAGGGTTGACATCAATGACTACAACCAATGACTAGGGTTGACATAAATGACAACAACCAATATTCCAACAATATCCCCCTTTGTCATTGATGGAAACACTCATGCTCCCCTTGTCCTCATGCAACAGTGCAAAATCAAGGATGATTTTAGGGACTAAATTTCGCTCATGGCCTAATTTTCCATGGTTTTTCCAAAAACAAGATTCGTTATTCTAAAAATGATTCGCCCAAATTCTATAGGATAAAATTATTTTACCTTAAAAATCACCAACATTTTATACAAACTATATAAAATCCTTAGAAATTTGAATATTTTTAAAAAATTATTGACAAATACATTATAGTTGGTATATGAAGGATTAGTAAGATTTGTCAAGGTTTCTACATTTTAAAATAAGTTTCCATCCTTAAAATCATCCTTGCTCATGCTCCTGGTTTCTCTCCCCCTTTGACATTAATGGCAAAGGGTGGGTCTTCTCCCCCTGAGTTTAATGGCGAAAGATAACTCTCTTCTTTGGTGTTGCTCCCCCTAAACATATAGCACTTAATAACACTTCATTTTTATGGTCTCTTTCTTCCTTGGAGATTTTTCATGGATCTAGGACATATATGTTACTTGGTATTCTTGTTGCAGTTGCAAGCAATCTTCCTAAACCTTCTTATTTGATTTTGCATCTTTGTGAGTCAAACATGAGAGTATATCCTTGATCACACATTTTACTAACACTGAGTAGATTAGCCTTCAAGTCTTCAACCAATAGGACATTCTTTGCTTTTACATTTTTTCTTCTAATCTCTACTACACCTTTTCCAAGTATTTTGGTAGATGATTCATCTCCAAATGCAACATTTCCACCCTTTCTCTTCAAGCTGATGAATTTGTCTTAATCCCCGGTCATGTGTGAAGAACATCCATTGTCTATGTACCATTCATCTTCTTATTTACATTCTTCAGCGGTCAATGATATTCGACAATGTTCATTGTTTGGAATCTCCTTCCTTATCCATACTGTGGTTGGCATAGGGAAATTTGGCATAGGAGCATCTTCATTCATATATCTGCAATCGCGTGCTTTGTGACCAATATAATTACATTTGTAGCATATAATATTTTTTCCATCAATGGGGAAAATGAATTATAACTTCTGCTGACAAATCCATGATTGTTTCCATATCTTCTATTTACACCATTCATGCTTCTTGCATAGTTGTTCCTTTCATTTATTTTGCAATTAATTTCCTTATGTCCAACATTTTTGCAAGTATAACAATGACCAAGAAATAAATTTTGATACCTAGGAGTAAGTGACCTTCTTTGTGATGTATTCCATCTAGGTTCATGATATACTCTTCTATATTTTCCTTCATATTGATTGAAGCTTATTTGAGTCCTGAAGGTAGGAGGTCTTCTTGGATATTCACCTCTTTTGTAATCATTCCTTCTTTCTGGTATCCTGGTCCACTTCTCATCAACTGTCTATGTAAAGTTTTCTTCAAACTTCTTGTTGGTATTTGCATCTTCTTTTTATGAAGTTTCACCCATGCATCCAATATGTGTTAAGCCTTTTGGCACTTGAGAGTTTCTTAAGATCTTCCTCAATGAGACAACTTCTGGTTCAAGTTTCTCACAATCTTATTCTTTCTTCATCATTTGGACATTCCTTACTTCTCCTATTCTTCTTTTTTCTTCGAGTAGAGTTTTCAAGGAAATGTTTTCTTATCTTAGTTTATCAAAGTCTTCTAATTGTTTCTTCAAGATTTCAATTGTATTTTCACAACTACCCAATTCACTTCTTGGTTTTCTATGCATGTTTTTGAGCTTGCTATTTTCAATTTCAACATGCTTCAATTTTTTAGTATTCTCATCTTCTTGTTGAATCATTTATTCTTCATGATTTTCTTCTTCTTCATTGGACTTTTCTTCTTCAGTATCATCTCTTTCAATCCTTGGATAAGGACATTCAAATTCAACATGTCCTACTCCTTTACAATTAAAGAAAAATAAGTCACCTCTATTTGCTTCTTTGAATTATGAGATGTTGTAATTTTCTTCAACTTCTTCTTCTTCTTCTGCTTCTTCCATTGCATAAAGGTATTGTAGCTTTACCCAAATCTCTTTTGCTGATGCACATGATCCCACCTTGGATTTCACTGAATCTATCAATCCATCTAGGATGGTATCTATTGCCAATTTGTTGTTCCTTCTTGCTTCCTTCTGAGCTGCAGTCTTTGGTTTCTTCAAAGCATTGTATCCTGAAGAAACTGAGAACCAAGCATCTTCCCCAAGATATTTCAAGAAAGTTTCCATTCTATTACTCTAGTATTCAAAATTGCTTCCATCAAATGGTGGAATCCCATTTGGAATGTTGTCTTCCATTTCGGCTTAGGATCTTCCTTATAGTGGTTAAATTGTGTTGAAGGCAACCCGCTTTGATACCATTTGTTGATACTAAGAGGGGGATGAATCAGTATCAAGTACAATTTAATTTTTTTTTCAATTTATACTTCAACCATATTATATATTCAATTATATCCAATGATAAATGAACAATAGTATAAGAGTTACACCAATACACCACAATACACCATGCACAATATATGATAAATAATAAATAGTTATTGTTAAAGGGAAGTAATGACTTCCAATGGAAGCTACAACTTCCAAATATAAAGGGAGGGATAAACCTCCAAAAGGAAGATACAATCCTCCAATATCAAGAGATATTTGACCTCTCCATCATTGCCCCTTCCTTCCACCCAAGAATATATGAGAGATAATAAAACTTTACATTAAATTATCACCATCAACCAACCATCACATAGAACCTAATAATTCTTCTTGATACTTCTTAAGCTTCTACAATTATTCACTTCTTGGAATACTTGGATCCTGTAGAGAATATTACTCAATGTATTCTCTGACACCCCTCCAAGTTTCACTCTTTGAATCCTCCCAGAAAAGGAGTTATAGAGAAAATGGTAGACCTTATTCAATTCTAGTTTATTCAGGAGAGAGAACTTGTATAGAATTACCCACGCGCAATATTTAACATCATATTTTGAAATTCATACAAAGGAAACTACAACCTGTATTATTTCCAATGCAATTGGTCTCACTTCATTTGGATTCTCTATAAATAAGTTATTACTGTTTTACCCGGAACACATGTTTATGATTAGCTTCAGGACTAGTCAAAAACCCTATCTTCCACAACGTGTATCTCCAAAATTATAGTGAATAAGAGATGGATTTTTTACCATAGGTACCTCGATATGTCTTCTCAATAGCCTCCGAATTTCACCATATGAATCGTTCTATAAAAAATGTTATAGCAAAAATGGTGGGATGACCTGTAAATAACATACCTTAGAACACATCACCAAAAGACTTCATCCTCCCTTGAAATTCGGCCTTGTTTATTTCATATTTCCTCTGAAATTAAAATTATATCTCCATGTTCATTAACAAAATTGTATGTTTAAAATGAATGTATAATGATATGTATTTATACCCTTTATGTCACTTCCTTTTAACATTAGGGCCGACATGTAGTTTCTACTTCAATTCACATTGTCATCTTCAAAAATGCATTTCTCCTCAATCGTGAGGATCCACCTGACGTGCCACATACCACCGAAAGAAGCATGACTTATACTATCCATCCATGGGTGTTGTATATGCATCTATAATTTCCTTCATGTCTATCTACTTCGATCAATTGTGGGGTCCAAAATCCAATGGCTAGGGTTGACATCAATGACTAAAACCAATGACTAGGGTTGACATCAATGACAACAACCAATCTTCCAACACCTTTCCCTCGGTATTTATACTATGATTTGGTCACTTTCATGACTGTGTCACGATGATCCTAATAGTTAATCAAAGTACAGGATTCATTGTTTAAAATCATCCTTTCGATGAATATTACCTTATGATGATCTTCCAATCGTATCAACGTCATCTCTTCTCATCATGATTAAAACTGTTTTGAATGTGATTTACCATCAAATAACTATCAAACATGATCCTCCACATCATCATGGGATATGACTAGTAGGTTGTTGTTATTCTAAACCATCGCCTCTCCATCATAACCACGATATGAATATTATACATTCTTCATAATTAAAATATGCTCTTTTCAATGGTGTTTGCATTCAAATTAGCGTCATTTATCCACATTATATTACTCTTTGAACTCCTCCATTATGTTCATTCCCTTTGTCTGTTCATCCATCATGTCCACTATGTTATTGTCTTTTGTCTAGTGTTTTTGTTTTCATGTTCCGGTACCAAACCCTCATCCTGAGAATTGCAATTACATTGCATCATCTGGGTTTTTTTTTAAGGACAGTATGGGGTTAGATCGACATGAGCCATATTTCAAACTTACAGGGAAACTGAGGAGTATCAATCGTGAAAATAAAATTTTGAAAGGGTCGGTTGGGTAACCTTTCTGGAAAATTTCAAGGGCCACCACGACAGAATGTGTCACGCATTCTCTCAGAGTTATGATGGGGAAAAAATTCAGTTGGGGGAAATAAATTTGAAGGTGATTGAGGCCACTATAACAGAGACTATTGGCCTATATTCTCCAAGAGAAAATATTCTAAGGGTGTGGTCATTGATAAAACTCTTTATCTTCTCCAAGAGAAAATATTCTAAGGGTGTGGTCATTGATAAAACTCTTTATCTGAATTTTTTGACTTCAGAACACTTGAATATTTATTGGATGAAAGCAATTCCTTGCATCTGGATCAAATAGGAGTACTGGAATTTTCTTATTAGCTTGCAAAGGTTCTGGACTTATGAGGGGAGGTATTTTGTTACTTTTTTGTATCATTTAAAAATAATTCTTCATTTTGAGGGTGGGACACAAATTGATTTTCCATACTTTCTATGGATGAGTTTGAGTAAAATGGCTAGAGGGGTTAAGTATTCCTCTAAGAAACCTAAAACAAGCATATACCATCATGGTTTAATGAAATTATTGGTTGTACATGAGTTGAGGAAGAGGGGTTATAGTTGGAAGAAACTTCTTACCCATGATTTTGTCCAAGAAGATGTTTCCGAGTATGTGGGAAAGGATGGAACAAGAGAGTGTAGAAAATAATCTAGTAAGAAGGTTGGGAACAGTAAACATAAGAGGAAGAAGCCAAGTAGTGGAGTAGACAATGTTGGCCCTAATTCTCCTAAGTCTGTTAATAAATTGGATAAAGGTAAGACAGTAGAATTATATGAAACTCTTGAACTGAGGGTTAAACAAAAAATAAGAATCAAGGAACCCTGTATATATTTATCTACTAAAAGTAAGACAAGGAACAATGAAAATAAGAAGAAAATTAAGTCTAAAAGTGATACAGAGGAAGCTGCAATAAGTGTTTAGGAAGGAGTTGTTGAGTTACATCAGGAGAAGAATGCAGAGCTTGAGAAAAATATTGATTTGAGGGTTAAGGATAAGAATGGGTCCAGGAATCTTGAGAAGAGAAGTATGGTATAGTATTCCAGAAGAAAGTAAAAAATTGTAAAGGAAAAAAAAATTCTGGTACATGTACTTGAGTCTATGAAAAAGAAGAAACGATGATTGTTTGAGGAATAAATTACAAATCCTGTTAGTGGAATCGATGGAGCATCAGGTTCAATGCACCAAACCACTAGGACCATTACCAAGCAAATGGTAACTCCTTATATACCTTCTTTTCCAGAAGAACCGGTTGATATTCCAGATTCACCAAAAGTAAGAGGTGAGCATAGTGAGACAATCAATGAAACAAAGAAACTGGTGAAAGAGGCTTTGAAATATTTGTTCGTTGAATTCCAGGCTAGAAGGGAGGATACAGAGCAAGAAGAACCTGAACCCTCTAGTATTTTGACTAAACAACAGATGATTCTCAATATTGAACAACTCCAAAAGAAAAATGAAGAATTGAAGCAGGAGGTTGTGGAGTATCAAGCTCTGGATAGACATATCAAGAAAGATAATACAAAGATTAAACTTAATCAAAGGTTACATGACTAAAAAGAAGAGATCTCTACTAAACTTAATAAATTTTTGCGTCTAATACAATACACAAGAGTAATTAAAAAGGATATTAAGGATGAACCTTCAGGTTTCAACAAAATAAAACCAGGCAACTAATGTTCCGTCATGACAGAGATAGTATAAATTTTGAGATTCTGGAGATCCAGTTTTGAGAATTTTGCATGAGGAAATGCAATAACTTGGGCATTGGGGAATGTTGAGTCCCCCTTTTAATATCCCCAACTACCCTATTTTTGTCTTTTTTCTTGGTCAATTTTTCTATAGATACATGACTTATCCACCTATTCTCCTCATTGTTACATCCCTTAGCTACTTCTACAAGTACATGAGGTAATAAACATTTAGTCATCATTTATGTGGTTTATTAATAGTTAGAACTAAATACGTATATCCTCTAAGTTCTCTAATTACCTCAGTGTTAATATCTCAATTCAAAAAGACTTTTATGACATAGTTACTATTCATCTGATACCAGTGTTCTTTTTCCATCTGTGTTCATTCGATACCTGTGCTCATCTAGTACCAGTGTTTGTTTTCCATATGTGTTCATCTAGTACATGTGCTCATCTAGTACTAGTGTTTATTCGCCTGTGCTAATCTGGTACCAGCGTGTATTCACCTGCATTCATCTGGTACCAGCATCTATTTTCCACCTGTGCTCGTCTAATACTTGTTTCCGCATATGTATGCTTGAGAAACTAAATGGATCATCTTCGATGGGTCCAAGGAAGTAGTTGGTCAACACATATTCTATTTTGGATTTCATGATATGCTTCATCCTCATTCACTTTGTGTCATGAGGATGAAGCCACTTCCATGAAAAAAGATTTATTGATCAATTGCAGATTAGCGCACTTATTTAGTGTTATCTCCAGTCTTGTTTGTATCATCCATTTCTCTTTAAAGAGGGCTTATAGATGATTGAAAAGGGGTTTAATTATTGTTATGCTACATATTTGATCTCTGAACAAATTACTTTTGTAAACCCTACTTGCTGAAGGAATAATATGAATTGAAGTTCAATGATTTGATGTGTTTTGTGAAGTTTATCGCTCTGTGAGTTTTCTTCAAGATTCCTTTTTGGAACAACAAGGGCCCACCGATCCACATTTGCAAAATTTATGTAATTACAATGTGAATCTAATTTCTGTAACTGTGTGTGTGGAGTGATCTTATACTTAACAGTTGATTACACCATACTTATGATAATTCAATTTTTTCTTTGATTTAGGAGAATGTTTGATATAAGTGAATGGTGAGTGACAACATAGGATAAGTAAGAATTCATCAAGAATTGTGAAAATCAATATAGTGGTATCTCTCTGCAGTCATTTATGATTTTTGGGTGTGAGAATTTATCATTCCCGTGTGTGGAAGTACAGGAACAGTTTGAGAGTCTAACCTTCGCATTACATGAGCCAACAACTACAACATCTCATTAAAACCTATGTTTCCTGTGTAGAAATACAGTAATTTCCCAGGATTACCAAGTTGCATTGAATTTCCTTTCTGATTTGAAGAGCATGCAAAACTAGATAGCTTTTAAGTTGATATTGAATTGAGTTCTATAGGAAATGAGATCAAAATCCATATTTCACCTTCATGAACTTGTAAATGGATAGAATTGTTACCTAAAATAGATTATTTGGAGTGCATGTTAGTTATATTCTTTTCATTTAATTTAATTTTGTTCTTTAATTTTTGCAAAGTGTGAAAATAATAGATTAAGTTATAAAATAGAGTGTTCATTTTGAAAGTGTTCTTGATTTTCACTATACTCATTAGATATAGATACATCACCTGTTGTCATCACATACAGTGTATCAACTCTATTGATTACGAATTATGGTCGATAATTTATGTTTGGTTATATATTATACATATAATTGCACCATGTTGGAAGCAGGCCAAAATGGAAAGAAAGACAAGGCAGGCCAAAGTGGAAAGAAAAATGATCGTGGGGAAAGAAATCGTGCATAGGGAAAGCGATATCTAGAAGGAAGAACAACACGCACGCATGAAAGGAAGACCTAATGATGGTAAGGTTAGGGTTTTGGTAAGGTATTGTAAACGACTGAAGAGCCAGAAATGTATAAATATATATACTTAGGTATCATAAGGAGTTTGGATATATACTTAGGTATCGTTGGGTTTTTGGTTATCATAAACAACTGTTATAGCAAGAAGTATTGTAGCGAGCCGATATGTGATATTTTGTTGTATGATCTATTTTGTATAAGCTATTGATATAGAGAGGATGTAGGAGGGTAGATATTGAGGGTTAGATCACAGGCTGGGGATCCTGGTGCGATCTAGTCCGCCTCATATAGATGTCACCCAACTGTGAAAGATTTTAAGGCACACGGTGCTGTAGAAGTAGAAATACTATAATAAAAGAGCTGAGAGCCAAATATTTGTGGACGTATCCTAGGAGGGCGTGAACCATAGTAACATATGTGTTATGCAATGAATGCATGCATATCTGTATTGTCTTCAATTGTTATTGTTATGCTTAATGAATGAGTTGTTATATTTCCTGCTTATTTGTCAATAAAAATACATTGCATTTACTAGTTATATTAATGGTTCAATATTCAGATCTCATATCTCGCACTCAATCTTAGGCTATAAACACCTGAGTCTTACAACCACCCATTAAACTTATCTCAGGTGAGACTCCATAGTGCATTTTGTGTGTTGTGTTTCCTTCTGGTTTACCAGGAGGGCCGATACTTTTAGAGGATTTGTTGGAAACCAAAATAGACATGAACATTGGGTCAATAAATTGAGACAAAGTAGAATAAGAGTAAACCAACAAATTTTTATGTTTCCATTGGTAGGAACAAGAGAGGGTTGAGTAGATGAGATAATTTGAAGACCTATCAGAGGAAGATCAAGAAAATATTAGGGTAGAGAGCAATGAGACATTAGAAGGGGATATTGAGACAGTGGAATCCCACAAAATCAGAGGTCAAAACTTGGATAAGAAACAAAGAGCTGGAGTTTTCACAGAAAGATAACAGAAACCCTAGAATAACACCTTGGAAATATCTTGAGAAATACGTGTTTACTGATTTACACGAAGTCTTTTTCTGTGATTTCCCACATTTGTTGCAGGAGTGGATATTAAGGTTGAAGGATAACCATGCAGCGAACCGGATTCGAGAGCTTGAGTGGACACCAATACAAATTGAGCAGTTACAGTAGGTGAACAACAAATTTACTTGCGCAATAGATTTTTGTCTTGACAATATTGTGTCAGGTTTCATAACAGAATTTGCAGTTGACACAACGAAGTTGTACAATGCAACAGAGAAAGAGTTTCTATGAGGACCTCGAGGAAGGTACATTATATCATTGTATACGTCTATTAATATACTATTATACAACAAAGGTGTAATGACAATGGATTCAAACAACTAAACTTCCTTGCATGCATGGGGGAAGCAATGACAAAAAGAGGAAAGGATAAGGAAAAGAAGGAGGAACCCTTGGACCTGATCATGATGGATGACAACCAGATCCGGTGGATCTTGGAGACAACTAGAAAGACACGTAGCAGAGTACCCTACCAATACAAGGTGAATACCAAGAAGAGAGTCATAGCTGCGAGGGAAGGCTTGGCGAGTGATGAGGAAGAGGTAGAGGATCTTTGAGTTGTGGATAAAATTGAGGATTAACTATGCACAACATATGAGAGAAAGAAAATAGGTCCAAGAATTGGAAGATAAGGCAGTAATCCTATCCATATTAATGTCAGTGTGGAACCCATACACCCATGTGTGACTAATACACCAAAGATAACACCACCGTTTAGACAACCAAAGTTCAGAAGAAGTCTGACAGTAGGAAGTACATATACACAAGGAGAAACAACTAGAGTAGCTAGTTCAGGAAACACTAGTCACGTATCTACACCATGCAGAGGTAGTAGTTCAACATTCAGAATGGCAGGACACGATCCCACCATCAGGTTACCAAAATTTTGAGGAGAAGCAAAAGAATACCATGAGAAACACTTGTTCATTTGTGTAAAGATATGGGAAGTAAAGCAGATCATTGATGAAGATACCAAACTTATGTAATTAGCTATTACTCTAAGAGACCGCACACTAGACTGGTACATGAGTCTCGACGCAAACAGTGCACCAGGGATGAAAAGGACATTGACATAAATTAAGAAGTTATTGATAAATGAGTTCCAGAAGCCAAGCTCAAAGGATCAATACATGAATGAGATGATAGAAATCTGATAGAAACCAAGAGAATCTGTATGGGAGATCGACCAGATATTCAATCGAATGAAGGGGAAATTGAAATACCTCATGACCGATATGGAGCATCGAAACTTGTTTGTTAATTCACTGCTCCCACATTTAAAATACCCATTGCGACAAAAAAAAAATTCATACACAGGCAGAGGCTCTGCAGGTAGCCCTACAACTGGAAGAAAATCGATATCAACAGACAGATCCAAATATCAAAGAACTGAAGGAGGATCTGAAGAACTTAACATTTCAGCTCAACCAGAACAAGAATAAGGATAAACGGGAAGTCGTTTGGTGTACTACATGCAGGATAGAAGGACATCACAAGAACAAATGCCCAACATTCGCATAGTATATGGTAGTAGGAATGCCAAACTTGTTACCAACAGGAGTACCATGGTGTGAAGTATACAAGAAACCAGGTCACGACTGTTGGCATAGGGGCAGACCCAAGGTCAATGCTTCAACAGAGCACCAACAAAACCCTAACTACCATCCCTTTTGGAAACACTTGCGAAGAAGATGAAGTCTCACCCGAGGTAGAGGAAGGGGTGGTTGTAGGACTTAGGTGTCTGCAACCTAGCTGGGACACAAATTTTTTATTACAATACTTAACAGAGCACTTAGCAGTTAACTTTCATTAATATTCACTTCGCAGGGGAAAACCCTAATTATGAAACAACACAGTATTCATAAGATCTAATAAATCCAAGCACTTAGCATATAGAAATAGATCAGATCTATCATTCATTCCCATTACTAATCACTAAGCTACTATTATATCAGGTGCATCTAACATGTATCACTGCAGTAAGCATAAATCATATCAATAACATAACAACTATAATGCACAAAGCAACCACAACATAGGATATATGTAGTTCACCCCAGTGCAGGGCTACGTCCACCAACTCTTCTCTTATTTATTGTCTTCCTTCAATACTTTACAAGCATAGATCCATAAGAACTCACTCCACATAGGACAAGAGATCTATGCACACCTCGCTAGATCCTCCTTCCCTGAGTCAGGTCACAACACAAAGCCTCTTTACAGTCACTTGCACTTAGCTCTGCAAGTTCTCATTCACACAATATGCACAAAGCTAACTCAATCACATAGATCCAAATACTTACATCACTTGCACTTAGCACAATATAGCACTTAGCACCACATTCCCCCCCTAATGACATCACCTAGATTTCTATTTATACATTACAAAAGGGACCAAGGCATGGGTAAACCCATGGGCTGAAATTCCATACTCGTTACATAAACCCTAAAGACAAAAATGCCCTAAGAAGGGGATGAGATCCCGTGATCTCCACTTCGCCCTATGCTCCATCTTTGACCAGCCTATTGAAGTCCAAAAATTGGTCAAACGTGACCAAGGTTCTCCAAAACTTGGTCAAGGGCCAACATGCCCCCAACACTCACCTGTGACTCATCCCGAGTCACTCTGATCTGGGTAACTCTACCTCAAATGCCTCGATCTTGGTTCGAGCTGCCTCGACCTGTTGCTTTTCCAAAGCCTCTTTCTCGTCGAACTCTTTAATAAACTTCTCTGTCACAGGTCCTTCCAAGCATTGTTCCATTGTGGTGACCACATGTTCCAGTTCTGCACCTCGTCCTTCGATGTCCTGAAAAATTATGCAAGTTGCATCTTGCACTGGCTGGAGTCGTTGAGTCACTTCCATTACCTTATTCTATATGGCATGGACTTGTTTTGAACTCTGTGTTGTTCCTGGGATCATTTCATCCTCTCGACCACTAATAGTGGCTTCAACTGCACTTGCACCGTTGTTTCTTGCTGCTTGGCCTCTTGAAGCTATGACTCCAATATCCTTAGTTTAGGGTCCTCTGTAAGGCACTCATAAGTCTACGCACTTCGACTGCTGATTTTCTTACATTCTAAGGCCAATGCCTTGATTCTCTAAACTACGCTTCGAGAAGTTTCTTCTCTCTGGTCTCGCACTTCCTCCAGAGTGATTGGCACTGCTTGTAACTCCAGTTTTTCTATCCTCTATTGGAGCTGTTGAATGGCTTCAGTAAGCTTCCCTACTTGGATTTCCACTGGGTATTCTTCCATTTGTTCTAATCCCATCACAGAGTGAAGTGCTCTAGTGACTGCTTCTTGAACTGCAATTTTCTCTGCGAGCAGTTGTTCCTTCTTATTTTGGATCTGTGCTCTATCCTTTGCAAACTTGTCTTGGATATCATCTTTTTCCTGTTGCGAAACTCGACGTTTCTCGATAGCTTCCTTTTTTTCTTTCTTTAAGGCCTTTGTGGCCTGTTATTTTTCGTCCTGAACATGATGAAGGAGAGCTTCGGTCGTATCTTCTATTCAACATAGCTGAGTAGGTTCATCTCCCAACTTTGTTCCTTTTGATGATGGGGGTGTAGTAAACACTGTGCGGCTGGAGTAGAGGGCTTGATGTACCCCTTTCATCTCTGCTTCAATTCTTTCATACATGGTCTCTTGTTTGGCTCCATTACGCTATAAGATATCTTCTGAGGTATTTGATATAGTGGTGATGATGAAATATAATGTCATCCATATTGAGCACAGTTTTCATCTGTGGTTTACTAGCTTTGGGATTCTTCCACGATGTAGGTTTCATGGGGGAAACCTTTCTTTTATTGGAGGTCTCATTTTCATCAAGAGGATCCCTAAGCGGTGTTACTTCACCTTGTTTCTACTTGTATTATTCTCCTTTGTCCTCTTCTTTTTCTACTTTGTCATCACCTCCCCCTCTAGGTGAGTTTGAAACAATCTCTTCTAAGGCGTTGTTCAACTCCTGTATCTCTTCTTTTTCTTCCTTCTTCTACTGCTAGGTGCATCATACTCTTCATGAGTAACCACATGAATTTCGATGAGGTCGGGGTCAAACAATTTTGACTGGTTGACTGGTATAAGGAGATCTGCAAGATATTCCTTAGTTATTTCTTCCATGTCCTCCTAAGTGAGATTATAATACTATTGGAGCTCTTCTTTATGTTCATCTCCGCATGCAGTGATATAAATAAAATCTCTATCTGTGTGGAACTTCACAAATGGTCTGAACCTGTGCAGGGTGTTCGACGTCATCCGAGGGAAATACTCAATATCCCTCTTCAATTGCAGGTAGTAGGTGTGGAACACCTCGTTTGACTGTCATTGTTTCTCCATGTCACTTGAATACCAGAGTGTGGTTAACTTTGTAGCTAGGGGTTCGGATGGTTCAATATCAGGGAAGTTCGATCCTTCTGGCATATCCTAGGAAATGAAGGTGATGAGGATAAGTAGCCAACTAAAATGAAACTCATAGCCCTGATCCTGAGCTTCCCAACAATCTTGTTCTAACTGGATGACAAAGTAACTCACCCAGTTCATCTGTAGTGCTTCGATACATTTTCCCACGAGGTCAACAACGAACCCTGTGACCTGCATGGGTATGTTCTTCCTTACTATCTTACTAGCGATCAATTGGTAGGCTAGGCACACTGCACCATTCTGAATGGAAGCTACCTTGTAGCCTCGCTTCCCCTTCTCCACATCACCATAGGTATCTACAACCTTCCTTGGATAAAATTCTTGTGGGTCTCATCCTTGCATGCTTAATTCAGTGATCCGATGGATCAACATCATATCTACGGTGATGTGTCTGCCCAACCATAGATAACTTCCATGGAAGAAAGACAATAGGATTTTAACACACACATTAACCTCCTGATTCCCTCCAAAGTCTGGTATTTTCATCACGTTTAGGATAGTGAACCTCACGATGTCCATAGTCCATGGCTGGGGGATGATCTTCGACTTCTTCCCCTTGGTCCTGGTCAAATACTTATGTGGGGTGAGCATTCCATGGTTCTTGCGATCTCCCAAGTTGAAGTCACTGATATTCAACATCATGATCTATCCTAACTGTGGTCCTACTGAACGTATCCCCTTGGGGAGGTATGCAGTAATCAAGGTGTAGTCAAAGTCCCT